>NW_023612476.1:0-84801 GCF_013339725.1 Rhipicephalus microplus
GCCCGTGAAGATAGGAGGGTCTCGTTGAGGGATACACGGCGCCGCAAGTGACATGGACGGTCGAAGGTCTCACCTGGAGAGGCGTCTCGGTGGCCATGTTCGTGTCACGTAGAGGGGGAAGCTTACCGGAGCGAAGTTCGAGTTTGTACGGGAGGTCCACACACCTCCACCAGATGTCACGCAGTTATTTACGTACAGACCTACTGGAACGCCGAGGAACGCCAGAAGAGCGAGGAACGCCAACAGGCCAAAAATACAAAACAAACGCAAGCTCGGGTCGCGCGTGTGCACCAACGCTGTGGCTTGCCGTTTCATGCTGCTTCGTCGTCGTTCGCATAGTTCCCTACAACATCTTCAATATAGTAGTGAAGTTTTCGCCCTGCCTTTGTGCACGTCCGCGTAGACGCTGCTCAGCACGCAGCTTGCGCACTGCGGGGCGATCGACACAGCTGCGAGGGTGGTCTTGAAACCGGCCCCGAGTGATAAATTAAGTACGGTGGTTTGTGAACCACAGGCTGGCGACGTCTTTGAGATAAAATGGGACATACTCCAATTTCGAGGGGTCGTCCCACTTGTTGGCGGCGCTAACCTTTTCAAACAGCTGCAACCAGTCTTCCACATCTTGGTCCTCGGTGCCGCTGAAGAAGGGCGGATCTCGTTGGCGCAGGGTGGTAGGCCACGATGACCAGTTGAGATTGGGCCTGGTTTGCTGGGTGGTGCCTTGCTCGGTCGTCTGATCAGGCATTGCTGGTGCAGTGGGCAGCTTCCGGCTTCGAACTTTCAGTTTGCGTACCCAGCACACTTCCACCACTTTGCAAGGGGGTTTAGTAGCGGCGCCAGGTAATAGGCAGACAGCCGGTACGGAAACAAATGCTCGGGCAGTCCAGCATCTACAGCTCGCGCACCCGCTCGCACTTCGCACTCAGCGATGATCCCACTAGTCATTGCCTTGCGAATTCCCCACTACAATATATATATATATATATATATATATATATATATATATATATATATATATATATATATATATATATAGATGCCTAGAAACACACTACTTATATTTACGCTGTGATATGAACTCTAGATTTCATGATTTTCGGCCTCCTGATTAGGATATGTCATCTTTTTGTTTAACCTGGGGATCTTTAAAAATTTCTGAAAATGGTAAATTGCGCAGCCTAGCGACAGTCCATTAGTTAGTAATCCAGATTTTCTTTACACAAAAAAGACGATGAAAAACAATATTATTCACTGCGATTTGGTTTTTATTCGAATCGGACTTTGTGTTCTGCTTGGCCGAATGAAGGCGAGGGAAATGAAGCCTTGTTGTCGTAACCGTTAACCATGTACCGTGACCACTATAAGCGCCCTGCGTAATCGCTGCTCCTTCAAATCTGGAAAGAGAAAGTTTCTTTTAGTGCACAAGTAAAAGTGCCAAATTCACCTTCACTCACCGCATGTCTTTACCATGCAATGTATCCATCTCTAATAACTTTTTGACTAGTAGACTATACAGAAAGATAGCTATATAACTGAGGAATGAGATTTGGACGAGTTGTTGCTAAGAAATATATGCTATTACTATGAAATGACGTGACGAAAATATGAAAATGCTTCAGATTTGTGCTGTTTCGAGTGTTTCTGTTGGACCATTTTTATAAGAGCCGGAATAGTAACAGAATTTCAGCCAATTCGAAGTACGGAAGATGGCTATTAGACAGTATAAAGGAAGCTTTGTCTATCAATCATTCAAGGCTGATTGAGAATGTGTAAAATTTGAATTGGCCTCATGCATCTCGGAGATGGCAAGCACAACAAAGGCGCTACAAACGTGCATTTGACCGGAACACTTTAGTTAAACAACGGGCATGGCTAACATGCGTGACAAAATGTCCGCTTTTCTACGACCTCGGTTCATTTTCCGCTGCTTGATGTGCAATATTACTGTAGAGGAAATGTAGAAACGAAATTTCAGTGCTGGTAATTTATTTTTTTAGTTCAATAAGAATCACAAAATTTAGGGCAGAGACAGAGCTATCCTATGTAAATTTTATTTAGCCAGAATCACGCCTAATGCAGTCAATCTAGGGGTTTTTATGGCAATCTATTGCAGTTTATGAGTCAATGATAGGAATAAAAAGTTGACTTTGGTGGGCATGACTGATAATGGGACAGACAGGCAGAAAAAAAGAAAGACCATCGTCTTCAAAAGGACATCATACATCCAGCAAATGAAGCAGTATCTGCATTTTTAGTGTTTGCGCTTTTTCAGCGAGATTATATTTATAAAGACTAATGAGGGAAAGAGTGAACACAGCACAAAAAACATGTAAAACCACATGCTTACAACTACTAACACGGAAATAGGAAATGTCATAGTTGTAAACGACGCCTGGCTATCGCTGGGCCTCATCAGAAATCGCTTTTTTTTGTTTCGACCTATTTAACTGTTCTGCGCCACTGTCCACTCATTTTGTGTGCACAGAACCAATTAGCCGAAGGCGCTGTGCCGCCATCGTTAAGGGTGTTGTGGCTTCCAACCCCGAAGGTGTGGTGGTTTTTTCCTTACTCCCGAGGTCAACGAAAAGCAGGTAGGCGGCAATCTTGTTAGAACCGCGAGACAGAGCTTCTTTCGTTTTTTTTTCTTTAGTATACGTGACCCATATAACAGTTTGTGACCTCTGCTTACACATAGTTGGTCCCCTCATTGTGTGCAATGTGGGCCGTGGATGCAAAAAAGGTATCAGTAGGCTGTGAACAAAATCGAACCATAAACACCTCGTGATAAGTTCTCTGGGGTATCTTTACGAAGAAAGAATGCCGTTACTGGATGCTTTGTTCGCTGTTACCTTAACTGGGATATTTTTGTTAACTTGGTGCAAACTAGCAAGAACTTGATAAAAAGATCACCTAACGCTGCCATTTGATAGAGCTCACTTCGGAAGTCTCGTATGTTGATCATCACTGAGGTGAACTTTGCAGTAGGATGTGAGAAACAAATCGAGGCTGATCTCCAGAAATAATAAAATATTGTCACATTCATTTTGTAAGTTATGTTATCGCCCCGTAACACCATAAGTAATGTCTGGTGCAAATCACACCTGCAGTGTACCAGAAGTTAAGAGATGCAAAAGATCAGGAATGCAATGCGAACATTAGAGATAATTCTGGAACTTACGTAGCCGCTTGCGATAACGCTGGATTATTCAACGGCACGTGCATAAAAGCCGACGTGCTGCACCGCTTGTCAGTTGGTCGTTGGCTGACGCTCTGTTTGCCGCTATCTGTGCCATAGTGTATTGCTGTAATTGTTCTTTCCGTTCACCGACCACATGTTTGCCCTAATACACTTGTACATAATAATCATGGACATACCATCTGCTGTCTTCGTTAACATCGTGCCCCACGAGAGAATAAGAAATCCGGCTCTTAAATTCCTAAGTTTCACGCCATGGTTACGTTTCAATGCAAGGCAACGTCATGGTGTTCCTCAATAATGAAAAAAAATAACACTAGAGCTCATGCCTATCTTAGTACGTTACGTGAAGTAAAAAGGAATTGATGCAACAGGCGAGCTAATAATTTAAGTACCATTTACAAAAGTCACAAACATCTCATTAATGAGAAGCCGGGGCCCGCTAGCGAAACGTCCGCTCGCCGCGCATTTGAGGTTCCTGCTGAACACGTTCATGAGCCTCAATTCAAGCTGAAGCAATCGTACAGCACGTGTCGAAAGTTTAGACACTGCGATAAGCAAATAAAATATAAATATTTGGGCTGTTTCTGCACTCAGCCTTCCGTATAGACTACAGGTCTATTATAAAACGCACTAACGATAAGCACTGCGCAGTTAGACCAAATAAAGTGACACGTTTGGGAATTGCAAAGTTTTTTTTCATACGAACCAATTTCAAAGCGACTGCACAGGCCAACATACTGCGCCCTGTTTCATGGGCTTTATTGCCGATAATAGGCAAAGAAACGATAAAAACTGAAAACGTGGTTTCTGGAAGGCAAACGCCTACAACACAATGTTTCTACATTTGAATCCTCGCGATAAGATTGATACATATTATCTGCTGCCCCATCGTGGTGGTGCAGTGGCTGAGGTACTCGGATGCTGATCCGCAGGTCGCGGGATTAAATCCCGGCTGTGGCGGCTGCATTTCTGAAGGAGGCGGAAATGATGTAGGCCCGTGGGCTCAAATATGGGTGGACATTAAAGAACCCCAGGTGGTCAAAATTTTCGAAGCCCTCTACTACGGCATCTCTGATAATCACATGGCGGTTTTCGGACGTTATACCCCACACGCCAATATCAATAATATCTGGCATCTGAGGCGTACATCTATATATTCAATAGGTCTTTATTTTACGCTAAACTTACCCGGCAGAAATGATCTCATAATTACGACTGGAGAAATACACTGCGTTTTATTTGTTATTATCGTCTCCAGTGAAAAAACTGCGTGCACAGTGTCCATTTATTTACTGTCAGAAGCCAAACAGGTCGGGTCTGCTTGTAGTTCCATATAAATTCCGAAAACTGCAACTGCCAGTAGTCAATATATCTGGCGTAACGTGTATTGAAATATGCATGATGGGTGATAAGGTTAAGAGTGGCTTTTGGTGGATAAAACACGAACAGCGCCCAGCGTTTCTGCGAACTCACCAGTCTTCTCGAGTTACCTGTGAATATTCTAGTCATTCAAGCTACTCGGCACCCCGGCGACTACAAGAGCTTGTTTTTCTTCACTTTTCCAATATTTTAACTCCACAGCCCGGCTTCATTTCAAGGGGAACTATTCGTCATGAATGTAGACAATTCATGTTCTTGAGTATTCCGTACAACGTCGAACTTTATTCTTAAGGAAAGAAATTACGGCGCACCAATGAAGATCTTCATAAAAACTCTTTTTGGATAGTTTCTTAGCGTTATATATGCGTGAAATCAGCTATTCGCCGAAACTTACGACGTCAGTTTTGTCGCTTAGTTGGAACAAGTTGCCCTGATTGGATAAAAAATGCACAGGCATATGCTGTCATGACGAGTTGTTCTGCAAGGTTAATGCTTCTACTGCATGTGCTGCACCAGCGTGCAGCAGCACTCGACTTGCTTCTCCGAGTGTACCCTTCCCCACTTTCCTATGCGATGGCTCTTAATCTTGACACTCAAATAATGAAGGTGGGAAGTGGTTTCGCGTATCTGCAGATCTTATACTTATCGAAAAACTCCCGCTTCTGATTGATATCTGGGGTTGAATGTCCCAAATATACAATGTGATTATGAGAGGTGCCGTATCAAAATGCTCCGAAAAATCCGACCTCCTAGAGATTTTTACCGTACACCCAAAATCTGAGCACACGCGCCTATACAACAAATTCGCCGTCATCCGCAGCAGCCGGGATGCGTTCCCGTGACCTGCGGCTCAGCAGCCGAGCTCCTTACCCCCGTATTCTAGAACGCCCCTTCACTCAACGCTCCACCTTCACTTGAGAAACCCGATGGGAGCGCCATCTGTATGCATCTGTATGCAGGGCAAGTCACTAGTTAAAGTCGAGACGAGTAGCGTTTGTGATTACGGGAGTTAGCCACTAGACCAACGCGGCGGGGCACACTCCCGCTACTGTTTAAAATAGCGTTCTAGGTGTGCTACAATATTTATACCACCCCTTTCGGGATATTCGTAAACTTGCAGCACGCATTATCTATGTTCTGTAGAGCCAAAGCTTCCAAGTCACGTCTTGGGGGCCAAAAATTGTAGATAGACTATTCGCTTTGTTATCATTTCGTAAATGATTATGCCTTTTTTTTCACCCCTGCAAGCATATTGCGCTGTTGAGGAGAGAAGGCGGATAAAGTGTTATACCCGGCAACAAATTTAGGTTTATATCTTGACTATTTTAACCCGCTTTCACCAAAGCATGCAAAGCGACGGGTTTCTCTGCTAATTATATTTTAAGTCTATTAAGATGGCATCAGTTCAGGCTAATGAGAAGGTGATTTGGTAAATTATGAATAGATGTCAGTAGTTCTTGTGTCAGTTGAAGGTATTTAGACACGTTTATTTTTGAACAACAGAGACGTTGAAACGAGCCGTAATTTGTTAGTGTGGTCTATAAAAAAATCCAGCACGTGAAAGGGTTGTGCCGCTGAAGTTGAGTAAGTACCACTAATCACAAATCCACTAAAATAATGAAGGCAGTAATTAGCCCAAGAAGTCAGTGAAATTAGATAAAGATCATTGCTCACCGCTAGTCTGCTGAAAATAATAAAATCAACAGTTAGCTCTACAAATGGGTCTGATGCCATGGAGACTGGTCGCAAACCTCAAATAAGTACAATGGGAGACTTCCAAGCAACGAGGAAGGCACCAGCGGCTGCGAAAAGATTCTGAAACTCCTCCGCCAAAAACGACCTCCTCGCAAACCGAGAAGACATGTGAATGCCATGTTTAAGGGGACGCTGCTGGGATGCCGATGAGTGCAGACGCGTGCACATCGAGCTCCGTATGTTCTTGTCGTTTCTGTATGGTTCAACCCTTGAATCGTCGAGAAATTGCCACGGGCGTGTAGGGGAGATGCTCCGGTATCGGTGGACTCCAGTTTCACTGAAATCGGACCATTTTTCTTGTTTTTACGGCCACTTCTTCGTTCGCCCATGTGGAGCCTTCGCTACCTCTAGCGTCCAGTAGAGGAGCGGCGGCGACGACGCCGGGAGACGCTCGCCCGAAGACGACAACCACGGCGTTGCCGCGGTTGCTGACGGCTATGGACTCGACTGGGGAGTCGCAAACAGCGTCCGTACGACAATCCGAACCAGGTTTGGGTGAAGAAGTCATGGACTTTGCCGCGCAAAACCGGGATGAAGTAGCACTGCCTGGGAACTGCAACGCGGCGTCCACGCACGCCGACGCAGATTTTTCCGCCCCAACGGAGACCGACCGCACAGAGGAGGGATGGCAAATATCCCAATCGCTCAGAGCGAAGAAGAAACAGGCGAAGGAGCGGAAATTTCAACAAGGAGGGGACTTCTCCGCAGGCAGCAGACCTACGACGGACAACCAGCCCAAGCGCCGGGGTCGACCTACAAGACGGAGGCCCCCAGCACTACCCAAGGACGATCTGAAAGTAGTCTTCCGACCTCACCAGGGACTGCCTCTGAAGAATGTGACCACCCAAGCGATCTCCGACGCTATAGTGGAGGCTTGCCAAGGAAAAGTCAGGTGGGATCAGTTTATTCTCCGCATCCGACCGGGGTCCAACATTGCGCTAGCGTCGACTCCAGACACGACCGTCGCGATGGCGATGAGAGGCGTCACGTCTTTGAATATCAACGGAAGACCACACCCGGTCAACGTCTACGTTACGGCAGGTGAAGGAACCAAAAAAGGTGTTATTCACGGTATAGAGCCGCACACCCCGTCTGAGACCACCAAAGCGAGCATCCGTTTTCGCACCCAGAGCGTGACGCTGGTCGACGCTCGGATGTTGGCAGACTCTCAGAGTGCCGTCTTGACTTTCTTCGGGGACATTCTACCAAGATATGTTTACTACAGAGGAGGTGAGAAGCAGTGTATTCTTTTTCGTAACACCGTCCAATTCTGCCGAGCGTGTGGGGAGGTTGGCCACCGCACCGACGTGTGTCCGCAGCCAGACTCACCCGTGTGCCATACCTGTGGAATGCGCAACCCCGAAGTAAACCATAATTGCACTCCGACATGCGCAATTTGCACGGGAAACCATATCACTGGAGACCGCAGTTGTCTGAAACGCCTCAAGCCTATTCGCAAGCAAGCAGCGAAACCACCCAAAAAACCACACAAGCCAGCCCCTCGCTGGTTTCAGTCGTAGGAAGAGGAATCAGAATGGGAGTACGGACGAGGCGGGACCCGAAAGAGCCGTTCCAGAACCCGCACGCCGTCGAGAAACCGTGCCGTGGAGACAGGAAAACCAGGACAGCGGCATCCAAAGTCGACTTCGACGCCGACAGCAATCTCCCAGGACAATCCGAACGCGCAAGCCCTTCCGAGAAGCAAGCCACCGGGGGCGTGTCCTGCACATAGCAACCCACAGGCGGACGCGGTAAGCTATGCGCAAGCCGTATCTCCCACTACCAAACATAAACCCGTTACACCAACGATCGCAGAACACCCAGAATACAAGCGGGTAGTAGCTGAAAACAGACAACTTAGAACAGAACTACAGGAGGTTAAGTCTCGAATGGCGCGCCTGGAGTCACTACTAAACCAGTCGAGCAACACACAAAGCCCGGCGAGCACACCTGTTGTCTCGCAGCCCGTTGCGCAGCCCGTGGAAACGCAACCACCATAAACACCGCCGATAGCGTTCCTAGTTCAACAAATTAAACTTGTTTTTGCCAAACTAGGCCAGATGGAACGCACCATAAGCGACTTGAGTCAGGCGCAGAATCCTCGCAAGAGATCTTGTCAGAGCCCGGGTGCCCCCACCAGACAACCTAAAGAAAGTGGAATAACAGATTCCGAGAATACCAATCATGGCTAGACACCGTAACAATAAAAAGACCGAGCAAACGGAAATATGGCAGTGGAACTGCCGCTCATTGAGAACAAAACTTGAAAATTTCAAACAATTTATTTGAGCATCTCCAATCCCTCCTGATATAATCTGCCTTCAGGAAGTAGGCAAATTTCAGATAAATCTGAGAGGGTACATAAGACATGTTAACCCAAAGTACACACAAGTGGCGACATTTACCAAAAAAGATATAGCATTGAGTGTCAGCTACGTGAGCAATGAGGCAGTGCAACACCAGATAATAACAGTGTGGCCCAAAAAACGTGGAGGACCAAAAACAGTGGGGGTCAATATATATAGCCCACCTAAGGAGAGACGAGCCGACTTTGAGAACATTATAGCACATGCGATGGGTTTATTGAAAGAGAAAGACAGGTTAGTTATCATGAGAGATTTTAATGCGCCACACAGAAATTGGGGATATGAGCAGGACAGCCCTAAGGGCAAACTCCTTGTATACCTTGTTGAACGGTATGATCTCTGCCAACTCACACAACCAGACCTACCGACACGGGTCGGGAATAGCTTAACAAAAGACACGTCACCGGACTTAACGTTTACAAATTCTGAAGGAAACGTCTCATGGGCGCACCTCGGAGAAAACTTGGGAAGCGACCACTACATTCTCGGAATAACTATTAATGCCGCCACGACAAGAAGAATGGGGAAAGCGACAATATCTGATTGGAACAAATTTAGGGAGAACGTAGGAAACCAAGGGGAAATAATAGATCTAGGTAACTGGGTGACACAGATAAAGGAGGCACACAGGAAAGTGACAAAGGAAATAGAAACAAGCGTGGAAATCCCAGCAGTCGACAAGCACCTGCTACATTTGTGGGACGCGCGGAGAAGCCTCACAAAGCGATGGCGGAAGCAAAAGATTAATCGCAAATTGAAGATAAGGATAGCTCAGTTGTCACAGGAAGCCAATGACTACGCACGTCAACTAAATAACAGTAACTGGAGGCAATTTAGTAACTCACTTAGAGGGACGTTAGGAACCAAAAAGACATGGCACATCCTGAGCAGTATGATCGATCCAAGGGCAACAAAAACAATGACGAACAGGGCTTTAAGAATTCTGGAGAATGAATTTAAAGGTAACGATGACGCACTTATCTACGAAGTCAAGAAATTATATGTCGGACAAGACGCATGTGAAGTGGTACATGGCAAATATGCAGGAAAAGAACAACCAGAGTTAGACGCTCCCATAACATTTGAAGAGGTTTACGCAGCGGCCCAGTCTTTCAAAAAGAATACCGCCCCAGGACGAGACAAAATAACAAACTCTATGCTTAGAAATTTGAGTGATGCGGCCCTTCGACGAATCACGGATTTCTTTAATGAAAAGGTATGGGTAGATGGAGAAAACCTTCCAGTAGAATGGAAGGACTCAAACATCATGTTAATACCAAAACCAGGGAAACCAAGAGATATTAAGAACCTCCGACCAATCTCCCTTACCTCATGCTTGGGTAAGCTTTTTGAAAAAACAATTATGACTAGATTGACAGACTATGTAGAGAGAGAGGGTCTGCTACCGGTGAATATGTTCGGTTTCCGACCACATGTATCGGCCCAGGATGTTTTCCTGCTGTTTCAAAATGACGTCATGAACCCAAACAGAGGTTCAAGCGACGAATTCGTACTAGCACTAGATATCAAGAAAGCATTCGATACAATATCACACAAGGTGATAATGGAAGGCCTCGAATCGATTAACTGCGGCCAACGAATATATGAGTATGTCCGGTCATTTCTGACAAGCAGGAAAGCTACCATTTTTTTAGGCTCGGTTACATCTGAAACCTTCGATTACCCAAATAGAGGCACCCCCCAGGGAGCCATGCTATCCCCGATACTATTTAATATCGGCCTGAGAAAGCTCGCATGTGAGCTGGAAAATACAAAAGGTCTAGGAGCAGCTCTTTACGCAGACGATGTCACCTTATGGACAAAGGGTGGCTCTTATGCGGACAAAGAAAACGCCCTCCAGGAGGCAATAGATAAAATACAAGCTTTCGTGACAGCTGAAGGAATGCAATGCCCGCCGGAAAAAACTGAAATGGTTTGAATTAGGGCAAGATACGCAAAGAAAAAGGACTTAATACCGGTAGCAGTACTGCTGGATGGGAGACAAATCAGGGAGGCAGATGTAATACGCGTGCTTGGCATGTGGATACAAGGAAATTCGGGAACGTCACACACACTACAAAGGCTACGGGGAACCACGGCGAATGTGGCCCGGATGATCAGGCGGATAGCAAATAGCGAAATGGGACTAGAGGAGAAAGAAACCATTGCACTCGTTCATGCATTTGTGATCAGCCGAGTTACGTACGCGCTACCGTACCAGACAATGACAAACCAGGAGACAAAGCAAATAAACACAATAATAAGGAAAGCATTCAAAGCAGCATTGGGGATTCCGGAAAATGCCAAAACCGAGAGGGTAGAGAAATTGGGCCTATACAATACCTTTGAGGAGTATGCGAATGCGGTGCTTTTATCTCAAAAGGAAAGGCTCAATTCAAGCTATCATGGGAGAAGAATTCTGGAAAAGATGGGATATACATTGCGACCGCTATATTGTGACGAGGAAACGGTGCTAATAGATGCGGAAAAACGCACACATTTAACTGTGACGCCTATTCCCAGAAATATGCATCCGACGTATCACGCAGGAAGGAGGAAAGCGAGAGCAGACTCCTTACGCAAAGCATTTCAGAATAGCTCAGAAGCCGTCTTTACAGACGTAAGTAAAGCGAGCAGAGGGTCACATGTAGTGGCAATTGTAGCACAAAATCACACCACAATGGCGTCGGTTAAAACTTGTTTCACACGAGTGGCAGAGGCGGCAGCAATTGCCATAGCCATATCCAACGCAGAAATCAGGGGAGAATCAGTGGTTGTGCTCTCCGATTCACAGGCGGCATGCCGAATGTTTCTCCGAGGAACGCTACCTAAAATAGCGTATAAATTTTTAAATAAACCCATAACAGGAGACCATCACATTATATGGTGTCCTGCTCACGAAGGTTTGGAGGGGAACGTCGTGGCAGACCGTATAGCTCGAGGCATCACCAACCGAGCGACGGCAGGCCACGACGTTGAACCTCTTTCCAATTCGCGTGACATCCTCCTCCAACAAAAGAAGCAACGAAAGGAATATGGGCTTCCACATAAGGACTTGGATAGCCAGCAAAGCAGGGATTGGAGACGCATACAAACCAATAGCTTTCCCAATTTGTACCATCTAAGTAGAATATATCCCGCAAGATATAAAGACACCTGTCCGTGGTGTTCACAAGTACCAACACTCAGCCACATAACATGGGAGTGCACCCAGAGGCCCACACACATCGACAGGCCACACATCACGAAGCAACCACACATGTTTCACAGGCAGTGGGAGGCATGGCTTGCGGACGAGGACAAGCAGAGCCAAATAGCTTTGCTTGACCAGGTCCAGCGAGCCGCTCGTGCCAGCGGAGCCCTGGACTGAGGGTCCGACCAAACTGCCTGCATTTCAAACTATTGGGCAAACTGGGCAAACTATTCAATCGCTTCTAAGAGACGCGTGACCTCCAAGTATTTAAAGAATTCAAGCAAGATCGTAACAAACTGAACAGTGATCTAAAAAAAAGCAAAATCTGAATACTTTACGCGTAAACTTAAAACTTCATTGAGTGATGGTCGTAGAATGTGGAACATATATCACGCGCTAATAGGTTCTTCAAAAAATGTGTCATCAGAGATTGTTGTAAATGATTTTGTGGTCAAGACGCTGCTAATTTATTTAATAATCATTTTATTAACGCTGGTGCTCCAACCTCGACATTTGGCTTTTCTGGAAATCTAAATAGAACTTTTATTAGAAACCATGTAGGAATTCAAGAGCTGCAAACAACGATCGGATTTACTTAACTTTTTTTTATTTTTTTTTCATTTTGCCACAATATGGTGAACAGCATGACAACGTAAGCCTTATTGCTTACCGTGACGAAAATTTGTTTCCTGATGACCAGGCGCCAGAGGCTGTGCTTATCATAGCCTGGTTTCATATAACATTACTCGAACCCCACAGGCCATGCTCTGATCACTTCGCGCATTCTGCTCGGGCCACTGAACTTGGCCAAGTGCAAAAGAAGAAGCTTTATTCTCGCTGTTAACAAAATTACCAGGTGCTGGGACGCGGTATTTCTTGGGCGCCTGTGACTCGTATCTTCGCATCGCTTACTTACTCCGGGTACTGTATATAGCAGTACTTTGCTAAGACCTTTAGTGATGTTGTTAACGTTGAGTCATTTCTTATTCAT
Source organism: Rhipicephalus microplus (assembly GCF_013339725.1). Taxonomy (NCBI): domain Eukaryota; kingdom Metazoa; phylum Arthropoda; class Arachnida; order Ixodida; family Ixodidae; genus Rhipicephalus; species Rhipicephalus microplus. The sequence goes on from NW_023612476.1 coordinate 12,885, forward strand.
CTTTAAATTCTATCAGGACGTCCGGGCAAGATATCCACTTGCACGCTACATTATATTACGCAGGACTGAGCATTTCCATTGATGTATGCACAATGGCTGCATCTACAGTGCTCCGATAACCATGACCAGTTGAGTGCTCTAACGTGCGAACACCCCATTTGCCCATAGCAGGCACCATTCAGTAGCTACTACAAAGGCTTGAACGTGGCCTCATTTATTAAATTACACGACCAAGCGATCAAAACAGCCGAGTCGAGAGAAGCCGCCTGATGCTTCCAGCGTTCCCATTAACCAATAAAATAAATTCTTCGACAAAAGTGCGACGTCTGTGGAGCAGTACAGTTGCTTTCATTATGTATCATACGCTTCGGTTCGAATTGTAACTTTCTTTATTATTTATAGGATACCCTTCAACAAGGGCTAGCTCAGCATAATCGTTTACCTAGTACTTAAAATTGCAACATACCTTACCGAGGTGCTCGCTTCAGTTCTGTCAGTTCCGAAAACGTAAACGAAAAAGAGAGAAATATTTGATGTGTGTAACCCGCCTTATCATGGGGAAATCAGCATTGCATTCCTGTAAGTTAGTAACTGAATCTTACTACTTATAATTTTAAACAACAGTCCTTACCTTTGCGCGAGTGTTTTATGAGTGGTGTGCAAGGAGGTTTAATGAATAAACATGTGCATAGAACTTCTTGGAAGTCAATAATACACATGGACTATGAAAAATAATAAAAGAAAACATCGAAAATAGAAAAAAAGGTGTATTAGGTTGGCCTCTTATGCATTTCTTTAAAATGATCCAGAGGTAAAAACCATCTGGTATTTTTTTTTCATTCGATTGTATTGTCGTTTATTGTATTGTTGACATAGGCTGTGACTACCATAACCTGCCTTGTGCTTTGAAAAATTTCTTCACGCATTTTACGAAGCTTATTCGCCTGCAAAATGATATTTCTCAGCCATTGAATTGCTCGGCTCAGATCGAAGTTCCGGGTTTAATCACACGCCACCGACCGCTTTACACGAAGGCATAGCTTTCGAGGTTGATGGCGGGGTTAAAAGAAAATAACAGCTATGTTTCTCGAAAAAAAATGATTTTCAATATTGTCTCTATTAAACCTGCACGCATTTATGTTGGCTCTTTGTTCATTTCTTGCACAATCACCTGCTACCCAACGCATCTGAACATCAATCATTCTCGCTATATCGCAACATGTTGATGTGAACACCAAACTGATCATTACCCCGGTCAGTATGAAGAAAACTGTCGTCGGTCAATTCGAAATGTTTGCCCTACTGCTGAAGGTGCAGCTTTTTGAACTGTGAACGGTTAGTGATAAGTGTAGTTCAACGTCCCAAAACCACGATATGAATATGAGAGACGTCGTAGTGGAGGGCTACGGAAGTTCCGACCATCTGGTGTTCTTTAACGCGCCCTGACATCTAATAGCAGATGAGGCCCATAATTTCACGTTCATTGAAAAGCGACCGCCGCGGCTGGGATTCGAACACAAAATATTCGGGTCAGCAGGTGAGTACTCTTGTCACTGTTCCACCGAGGTGGACCATTTTTTAACTGCTACAATAGCAACGATCCAAAGGCAGAGACCTCACAATACGCTAGCGGGAAGCAATGAAACGGCTTGTGAGTGGCCGCAACTTCGAGAAATGGCGCCACGGTGCTTGTGGCACACCACCGCTGAAGCCATTCCCGACACCGTCGATAAAGTTCGTTCCTTCTCATCCTTCAGCTGCTGCATCGTGTCCCAATCAGCCGCATGTTTGCGCTTTGCAAATATCAACATTTGAGTCCCACAGTGTCTGAACAATTGTGCGCATATGTGAGATTGTACAAAATAGTGCGGCGTAGTTCGGTGGGGTTCACCCTTGCGAAAGTTTAAAGGAGTGTGTTCAGCATACTCTTCAACCAATACGCTTTGCCCATGGGCATTTCATTCCTACATCTACTCTAAACTTGACAGCCAGGTATTTTTTGGAAGTTCTGTAAATCATGTTTCTTTAGCGATGAAGAATTCTTTTATTATTTTTTTGATGACGAGATCAAGTTATATGAAAAATTCATTTAGTAACGACTGGCTCCTGCGTCACACAAATTAGTCTTTGTCCTTTAAGCGGTGCAAGAATGATTTCGCTATACTTCAATGGCCACTGTCGTAGGCATTACTCTAAAAACATGTGACGTGTATTTGCATAATTTAACTAGTTCACATCGTTATGCAAGTTTTTTGAGGCCACGTTTTTTCACACTTCGCTATTTTCTGTTCACAATAAGCACGGGGCTTATGTGCGGGGTCTTCGTCAACTCGTATATATTAACAGAACATACATAAAATATACTTCTATAACATTCCAATAATTTTAAACCAACGCACGCGTTCTTAAATCGAATGTGCGATGATGATCAGGAATGCCAATTTTCATTCCAGCAGCAAAATCAATGACCGAAGTCTCATAAATTTCCTAAGCGTATAAAAACTATCGCTTCAATATAAGAATTATTCTTGACCTCCCACCAACACTGACGCACTGCTTCAGTTAAAATACCTTGACTGCCAATCAAGGCTATAGCTTTCTCTTCTTTTTCTTATTCTTGTTCGTGGTATTATATTCTGGCTTGAGCTTAGCGATTGTGTTTATTTCTAAGTTTTCCAAGTTTCAAGTTTCCAAGAAAAGAGTATTTCATCTATCCGCCTGCTTTCCGTCAACACACCACCATCCATAGAATGCCACGAGATTATAGTCTTTTCTTGACGCTGAACTTACAAAGGTGAATGTACAGAGCTTCTTTAAAAAGCTAAATGTACAAAGCTTCTTTAAGATACCGTTAATATTGCACAGAGTTTCCGTTTGATTTTTTTATTGTATTGCTCTTATATTAGCGTGTACGTAAGTTTATTTGTCGTTGTCCTTCGATATTTCTCATGTTGTAATAATATAACTGCCGTTTTTTCAAGACTTTCTGATAAAGCAGTCTTGCTTCTTGTATTTCATTTTAACCCTGAAGACTAGATTAGCTGTAGCGTTTACTTTTTACGTTTGCCAGGAAAACATTGAGCCGGCTTCGTGGATACTTGGTAGCATACGCTTGTTTCTGAACACAAAAAATAAATGAATCAATAGTTAAACAAGTGAATGAATGAATTTATTGAATGATTGATATATACTTAGCGTGATACGTGTTTCATTGTTTTTTATTATGACGAGGTATTTTTTTCTTTCCATTGATGCCATGTTAATTGTGACGGTACTTTTAAAATAATCGAGTTCCCTCTCGTAAAACAGTGCCATTAAACTGCCGCCGTGCAAGCCTCCAAAAATTCTACGGAGTAGAGAGCGAACGTGCTGTAGCTTCACGAGTGCCTTCTGCGGCCGCTTGAAAAGCCGTTTCACGATGCGCTAGCCGGGAAGGCCACACCGAACGGGCGCTGTAGCAGCTCTGCGTGTATGAACGGGCACGTTGATGCAGTTTTAGTGCCTAGAAGTAGAGCAACGCCATAAATGTGGCACGCAAATTAGGTTACATACCAAATGCAAGCCTACGAGGTCCGCGTCCGAAAACGCACCCTTCTGTTGCACTGGATAGGACGTGCTCCGAGTCAACAGCCATAATCGCCTTATTGACTGTGCAGATGGAGTTGGCGAAAGATTTCATTGAGTACTGTAGGTACATTGAGCATCTATCTATCTATCTTATCTATCTATCTATCTATCTATCTATCTATCTATCTATCTATCTATCTATCTATCTATCTATCTATCTATCTATCTATCTATCTATCTATCTATCTATCTATCTATCTATCTATCTATCTATCTATTTATCTATCTATCTATCTATATATCTATCTATCTATCTGTCTGTCTGCCTGCCTGTCTGTCTCTCTAGCAATCAATCAACCTATCTATCTATCTATCTATCTATCTATCTATCTATCTATCTATCTATCTATCTATCTATCTATCTATCTATCTATCTATCTATCTATCTATCTATCTATCTATCTACCTGTTTGTCTGTCTATCTATCTATCTATCTATCTATCTATCTATCTATCTATCTATCTATCTATCTATCTATCTATCTATCTATCTATCTATCTATCTATCTATCTATCCGCTTAAGTGTTGGTGCTCTTATGATCACCCCCTCCGGGTAAACCAAAGATGTATAGGAGGGTGAAATGGTTTGACGAATACGACTCGCTCGTCATACAAGAATGACAACCCGATCCCGCCGCGTAAGTCGTCAAACACTCTCCAAAAAACACTGGTATGCCGGTTTGTGCCACAAATGTTTCACAGCTTACAGCTACACAGGAAGGGCGGGAACACGCATGGAAAATTTATCTCTTGATCGCTAAGAAAAAGCGCAAATCGGCTGCATCGGCCAGAGGAATACAAAGAATAAATGTCATTGTTCCAGCAGAAATCAAAGCTCAGGATTTTGCATGGAAATGAAATATTCTACAACAGAAGGACGCCAGGTCTCGGAACAACCTTTCAATTAGACCCTAATGCTCATTAAACGCCAATTGTGGTCGCAGCACTGGCTTTCCAATTTTATAAACGTTACATATGAAATTCTACGATACAGCCATCACGTCAGATTAAATCTGTTGTAGTCAGGTGTCTTACGCTTATTTTGCTCATGTGTCCAGGGCTACGATCCTCGTGAGCAGCTGCGCTTTATATCAGCTTACCACTTCTGGTGTTGATAATATCCATATTGCTGTTGACATCATTACGTAACTGTAAAAAACTTGTGATGTAAAACATATTGCGGCTGTTTACCGTATGTCTGATCGTGCATTTGTACATATCCTGTGTTTGGAAAAAGTCGTTAACGATTTAACTGTTTCGCATTAAACAGCCCGAATTCAACGACAGCCAGGAACTTCACTTAGACAACATTGGCCAGATAAAAGCTCGATCATCAGCTAAGACTTCTCGCAAATATGCAAGACGCTGCACGAATTAAACTCGTGCTGGACAGAGCACGCCTCTTCTAAGCTCTTTTCTCGGGTTTGTAAAGGCGTTTGTTCTCTATCGCTCCTATATATGCTTTACAGTTTTATAGGCAAAAAGCTCTTATTGCTGTAGTTCTAGCAAATGGCCACATTGAAGGTTTCTTCGCTTTCATGGAAGTTACAAATTGTGCGGCCAATCATAATGCTATCCAGAAAACGTTTAAGCTATCACGAATCAAGGACGACAGTGCGTAATGTGAGGGCGACACATGAGACGGAAATGTTGGTGTTGAATATGGGTGTATTATTTGACGCGCATAATCACAACAAAACAAAATAAGACAACTCAGGGATTTAGAAAAGCACAGGATACAAAAACTGTCAAGACAGGCACTGTTGCTATATGCACGCGCTTTGAAGCACTAAACTAAGAGTTTTCTTGCTGATATGCTTCATTCTTTCTCTGTGCTGAATATTATGGTGGTATTCAGGTACTTAACGTCAAACTATGGTGATACTGTCTCTTTCATTCGATAAGGTGGTTGAAGAGATGTCTTTGTCTTCATATTCTTTCATCCACCTCGTATGCTTCCATTGCATCAATGGGTCATAGAATAACTCTTTTTGTTGCCAGATATCAATAAATTTCTCCCTAAATACTTACAGACAGGCTTATACAAAAGGTATTCATAAAAGTAAATCTATTATCTATCGTTCAATCGTTTAAATATTTAGGTGTGTTCTTTACGGCGAATTTAAAGTGGACGTGCCACATAGAATACATATCTACTAAAGCCCTTAAAAAACTCGGCCTTCTCAAAAGGCGCCTACATTTAGCCACCAAGGAAACCAGGTTTCATGCATATAATTGTCTTATCCGGCCCTCACTAGAATACGGTTCAATCATATGGCATCCTCAGGGCGCAAACCTAACTAACCTTTTGGAATCTGTCCAGAACAAGGCAACCCGGTTCATCACGTCCTCGTACTCACGTTACCAAAGCGTATCTTCTTTAAAGAATTCACTTCATCTTCCCTCGCTTGCCATGCGCCGAAAGTTGGCTCGACTATCTTTTTTTCATTCGCTGTACCACAGTAGCACGCCGTTTTCCCAGCTTCATATCATTCCACCACCTCATATCTCCGCCCGGGTTGACCACACTTTCAAAGTTAAACCAATTTTCGCTAAAACAGAAAGATATAAAAACTCTCCTTTACTCCTTGTAATCACAGAATGGAACGCGTTACCTGCTCACATTGCAGAACTGTCCGATTCATCATCTTTTCAACATGCTCTCAAAACCTTTCTTGAAGTTCTTTGATGACGCATAAATCTTTATTTTGTTTTTCTTCTTCTTCTATGTTTCTCTCTGTATTTTTTTTCTTTTTCATTTTTGCAAACTGTTGTTGAGTGTACTGATCGCGCTTTTTTGTTCTTGTTTACTGTTTTTAAAGTGCATTTTGCGTGAACCCCTTTTTTCATTCAATGTAATCTATTGTTGTTTGGCGTTGTTTATGGATTGCACTTTCAGTTTCTCGATGCAGTAGACATGTATACCATCTCTGCCTTCATTTATGTTCTGTACTGTACTTATGATCATAACCCCACTCTATCCCCCCCTATGTAATGCCCATTCGGGCCTTTAGGGTATTTAAATAAATAAATAAATAAATTATAACACGATTTGCCTCAACGCTAGATCTTACCTTGAGCGAAATATTCATTCAGCGTATTATTTCCTTTCGCAATAAATAAATGTGTATCACCTATAGATTGACAATCGGCAAAGATTTCTTCAATATGTATATCATGGCCAGGTCTTCGAGTAAAGCTTGCGGTTTAGAACAGGGCGGTCATATTCTGTGCGATACTAAAACTTCCAAGCGAAAAATTTTTGCATGGCCATCACACAAAGCAGGGAGTGCAAACAGAGGAAGCTTATATTAAAGGTAAGCAAGTAACATTCTCATTTAAAAAATGGCGTTGAAGCGGTGCACACAGAAATGGAATCAAAAGCGTTACTCCTACATAACTTGTACATTAGTGCGTCGTTGCAAAATGCGATTAGGCTCTCCCGTACGTGCTTTACCCATTATTCTCGCGAGCTTCCTCTCGTTCCCCCTGAAACAAAAAGCCCAGCTAGCCGTTATCTCACAAACTGCATGCACACAATGGGTTTTAACCTGCCACGCGAGCTGTCCGCTTAACCCGACTCGGCGTGCCTGAGCCCATAGTGCATGGGGGCTTCAGCCCTAATTAACTGCTCTCATTGGAAGCGGACGGGAGCCCTGGAAAGGGCAGTCAGGTAACGCTGCGAGAGAGGGACTGTTAACTTAGTTTCAGTTGCGCAGTCCAGGAAAAAAATGCTAGAAAAAAAACCTTGCACAATTCCTGCGGGAGGCCGTTCGTTAACCGACGGTTCTTCAGTGGTCATCACGAAGCGAAGAAGGTTTTTAGAAACCAGAGTAATGGTTCGCTGGCCACCCTCGGCATATGTCGACGTCCGCTCGGGCAACCACAATGATCTCCCCTTTCTACTGCCAAGCCCGGCATGCTTGCTCACGCTGTTCTTTCGTATTATGAAAGTTTTGCCCCGGAACATCTGCCTAGTACTCATTTTCTGCACAAGGTCATTTTATATTTTACATAAGGAATTTCGAAAAGTTATCATTGAGCATTACATCATTAATTTTTACATATTGGACCACTTTCTTCAGAAAAGTTGGATGAGAGAACCTGACTTCCGCTAATTTATAAACTAGCTTTTAGATCAACCTATAACATCGGATATACGGGATGGCCATTGCCACGCAATAACAAATTCAGTCCAATGACAATGTACTAGGCACGACGCTACTTATTCAAACGTCAAAGAAAAATAAAACAGCAGAGCCTCTGCGAGAAATTAAGTTACCAAAAACTTTGAAAAAGTGCAATATAAACGCATGCTCATTACAAAATTGCATATAAATCAACTCTGTGTTTCACGAGCAAAGGCCCAACTCTCATTCGTTTCTGGCTAAGCTTTATAATGGCGGCGGCCACACTTCAGTTGGAAGGGAATAAGTTTAAGGGGATTCTGGGCGTTATTTATATACAGATTTCAGAACTCGTTCCTAAGCCCTCTACAACGCGGTACCACTAGTGTGGTAGCTTTGTGACTAAGCAATAGAAACTAAAATATGCGCCCAAATGCTACTGCTAGAGAGAATGATAGGCAGGTATACCAAAACAATACAACAGTGACAAATTTTCAAGTAGACTTGGCCTAATAAAAATAGGTAAATAATTAGAGAGGACATCTCAATGGTACGTGGGCATAACAAATCATAATTAATGTATGACTGTCGTAAGAAGCAAAAGGTGACTTCTGGTATTCCTATTGCAAAACATCACCATGTAAGAAAAATTTAAAAAAACATATCAAGTGAAAACGTAAGCCGTTATTTGTATGGACGCCTCTGGTAAGTTTCCGACAAAGTTTACACTGCATATTTTGTTCGTTCACGTCATAGATGAGTTCAAAATTAAGAAAGCGACCTTTAATTGTAGATTTGCGCATCTAGTAGTGGCACAGGACTGATACTGGCACCAAACTGGTTTTTTAGTAGCCCGAAGTGGACAAGGCAGCTGCTCTGACCACGCGACATTGCAAAGCACATCCGGTTGTGGGTCTCACGCCCAAAATTCACTAGAAGATAGGAGCAAACGCGGAGGGCAGATAGTGTACCTTGACGTGTTACAATACTTTACCCTCCTCAAACTGCAGCAGCCGTGCGCTTTCAGTGACTCAATTCTCCCAATGTGCTGTTGGCAGAAATTGGCGCGTTGTTCGGTTTGCACTGCAGCTGCTGCTAAACGAACCACCCGAACGCTCAACGCCACTGATGCCGGAATCCTGATAGCTCTACTTTTGCGTCCATAGAAATGATAACTGTTCACTAGATTTCATCTGCAAACGTCACACAACGTCCTCTTCTCAAATCTAAATTGAGAAATGACCCTTGTCGGTCAAAGAATGTTCGATTTTTGTATATCATTTATACCGTTTAAAGGACAAAAAGTAATTACATTACATTATTGTTTCATAGATGTTGCATCCAAACATACTGTACCCGACTGCTCATCAGATTTATTGAAGTGCTTGCTCAAATCTATACACCGTTGTTGGCTGTTTGCAATTAAACTATGGCTGGTTGAGTAAAGAGTGGCTATAATCAAGCCTTCAGCTTCCTATTACAAGATTTATGTTACGTGCAATCCCTTGTTAAAATAGTTTGCATTATAATAACCTGCATTCCCATTGTCATTTGATGGTTTAGAAAGCTACTAGCAGAGCAGAAAGACTCTTCTAGAAATTTGTAGGTTTACTTATTTGTAAGCTACTTTAATTAACTGTTCAAGCATCCTCGTGGAACGGCTGCAACCAGCAGTTCAGGTTTGCGTGAGCAGGAGCTCTAGTCCCATTGCTAGCAGACATAGTGATTACTTACGTGGCTGCTTGCCCTGATAGCAGCAGGCCCTCTTGAATATCAGAACCATTCTTCTACCTTCACGAATAGTTGATCAAACGAACAGTTCAAACACGAACAGTTTCGCATCAAACGGCTTGATGCGAAAGACGTGGACAATATCTGGAACGAGAAGGCTTAAATTGTGGAATCGTAGCAGACGCTTAATTTAGTAATTGGCAGGATAAGAGCTGGCAGCGACGTGGTTGGGTCCGTGATGCTATATAATTTAGAGGAAAGCTCACTTATATCGGGAGGAAGCTACTACAATTTTTGCTTTATTCACAAGTACACCCGTGATTAGCGTAGGAAGAGATCAGTTTGCCTTTTTGTTGCAATCTCTAGCTATTTAGGTCGTACGTGTCATGACCGCGTCTTCTTACAGTAGCTTTAGGCATACATAAAAGCTCACAAACAGGTTTGAATTAGCTACAGTTAGTTATGGAATAACAGCAGCCCCAAAGCATCGTTGCTCATTTCCGTACTTAACTACTAATGGGAGCTGCATATGTTAGTGCATTACGCTACCTGATAAGTCCTATAGAGATAGATATGTGGGGTTCAACGTCCCAAAACAACTATATAATTATGAGAGACGCCGTAATGGATGGCACCAAAATCAGAGCACACGGACCTAGAGCATTTCCGCCCCCATCGGAAACGCAGCCACAGCAGATGGTATTTGATCCCGCAACCTACGGGTCAGGAGCTGAGTACCTTAGCCACTAGACCACCGCGGCGGGGCTATCTGACAAATATTAAGCTCACAAAATAAGCAGAACAAGGGTGGCGGTAGTGTGTGTACATTTTAAATTCCTTTCATTTAGCACTTAGTCGGACATATCTTTTCCATTCATCTGTTGTTGCTCACTATTATTCTTCATAGGTTTGTCTTTTACATTATAATTCGGCGTGCTCGATTTATGTTTTAGAACAAAATGACAGCACACGTTCTATTACGTAGATAAAACGAATGCCTGACTGAAGTACTATAAAACTATATATTGTTATTACAAGTTTACACACTATACTCAGTTTTCCTTTCAATAGATGTAGACTTGGACAATACCTATGGCAGTCTGATTCGACAAGACACCTTGATGGATGCTTTTTTTTAATTTCACTAAATAAATACCTATGTTCTTGTGACCGGAAGAAGTGCGATGATAACGGCTTGTTTTTTTGTTTTTTTTTGTTAGACGCACTATTAAACAGAAGTGACATATACTGATGCCAAGGAAAGTATAGTGGATCTTATTAGAAGTAAGTTAAAAGCAAGTGGGAAGAAAGAAAAGTGAACGAAAAGATGACTTGTAACCGGCACGATACGAACTTTCGGCCTTCGAATAACGCCTCGTTATCACTGGGCTACAGTAATGTAGATGTCACCATCCTCCTAGGAGAGCATTAATGTGCTCTTAAACGTGGGTGCGTCAGTCAGCGCAACCTGTTGCCGTTAGGGTGATGGTAGAGCACTTCTTTTTTTGCGTGTTGGAGTCATGTATCACGTTATCTTAATACGAGTGGGTAGCTGAAAGTATACAATCGATCGTATGCCACCTGAACACCTCATTCCTGTCATGACGAAACCTTCACTATGAATGAGGGTAAGGGGTGCCAATTTAAGGGCTCTTTTCCCGTCAAACACGCTATTAACGAAAGCTAACAGACCATCATGCCAAACAATTACGCCTTGACATCATTATCAGTTAGTTTTCGTTAGTACGCTCACTTAGTATTTTAATAAATACGGCTATGCGTAGTAAACAAACGGAAAAGCCCATTCGATTGCTCAAATTTTCGCAAAGTTCTGGTTTAGCCAGCTTTTAATGTTCGCATTATCAAAGCGTCTTAAGCTTGATTAAGGCAGACTCTGGTTCTCGTTGCACGGATAGCTCTAAATCTAGAAGGCAGAACTAAAGTGCCCAGAAATAAAATATTCAATTGCTGGTGTTAGCAACAAACACCGACAAACAATCATGTTGGAACCGAGAGCTGTGGGGATTAGCAGGGACAGCTAATTGAAACTTTCACCACCCGTCCGATAATAATAACTGCTTGTGAGGTGCTTTTTAAGTTCGCTTTAGAGTAGTGGCGTAAAAATGAAAATATGATTACACAAAAAATAAGGTGAATAGCTCAGCAAGAGATATTCATGGAGTTAAATAGAGTGACATTAAGTTTAAAGCATTATACATAGCGTTTCCAAGGTGGGTATTGTTAGGCTTGTAAAACACAATCAGCTGAGTGGATGTATAAAATAAACAAATCAGTGGAATAGCCTTGCGTATGTATTCGATGGGAATAATCTTATAGCGAAATCTCAGGGAGAGTGCCAAATTAGGTACTTTTACCTGTTACATAATTTTGGGTATACCAATGAAGTGATGAAATTCACTAAAAATTTTCCCGGAATGACGTTCACATGTTCAATGCAGGGTTTTCGGCATGTCGGGATTTGCGAATAGCATTTGTAAAAAAGATGTTTGTTATAAGGTCCCCCCGACAGTTTTCACTCCACGATCTCTGAAGTTGCACTTCTTGTTCACCTTGTAACTTCGTCAAATTTCGTCAATTGTTATGCCATACCAAGTCTGCTATCGATACCATTTTCGAAACGGCCAGGAGATGTAATGTCAGATATTCAGTCGAAAATAATAATGTCAGCAGCATGAATTTAAAAGAAAATGCATTGCTTTGTAAGGCTTGTGCAATTTTGTATGTTGTTTATTTTTGGTTCAGCTAGCCAGCTATGTGTAATCTGCAAGGAATCTGTTCTTTTGCTGAAGCTTGCTGGATCTTTCGAAAACTTTATTAACTATTACGTTGTATCATGTCGAAATATGCTAGAACCTCATCACGCCACTAATGAGATGCTGAAACGTTTTGTAGGAGTGTAAATAAAATTTAAAATAGAAATAAAGCATGTACAAGAGGAATTCGTGAAAAGAAACGTGCAGATTGTGGCAGTTGTTTTTATGACGTTTAAGGTTAGTAGAATCCCCCCGTGATGCTTTCGTGACTAAAGTGCTCGCCTGCGGACCTGCAGTTCACAAGATTGAATCCCGGCTGTGGTGCGTGCATTTTCGATGGTAGCGAAAATGGTGTAGGCCCGTGTGCTCAGATTTGGGTGCAAGTTAAGGAACTCCAGTGGTGCTATGCAGGATCGGCCGAGTTTCTCCCGAGTTTCCGAAACTGGTAATCTTTCCAAACTCTGGTGACACCTCATTTTGAATAAGCGAAGAGCGAAGAGTACCAAAAAGTCAAATCTACCCTTCAGCGCAACCAGTTTCATTGATTATGACAAAAATAGTCCCCGCATCAAGGATGATTGAATAAAATTGGTGGTGTTTTCAAACCAGCGGCATCTTTTTCACTTTTTTGTCGTTCCCCTTAGTGAAGAAGTGCAACCATGCTATAAAATGTTAGCAACTTTTTGTGATGATATTTTTCAAAGGCAGAAGGTATTTGCACTTATTTTGAAGCTTTTAATGCCTACACTAAGTATAGTTCAGAATACTCAGCACTGTGACTTCTCATATTAGTACCAGCCTATAGCGTCTTACAACATCGCGACTGCAGCTAAAACCGCGCCCACGTATTAATCATATTAATCAGACTGTACATTCTAACGCCACTCGGCCAGTGCGCCTCTGCTTTGTTGTCATCGTCAACCAGCACCCGAGCACGTGTGGCCGGATAATTAGCTCTTTGGCTGAGCGGTATACTTGGCTACTTACGCTAGGACATGCCATGACCAAGCTATTTACCCCAAGCCATGGTAAAGCCGAGGAAAGGGCGTAGCCAAGGGAGGGCTTACCAGGCCCGTGCCTCCCCTCTCCCCGAAATGTTTTTTGCCATGACATATAGTGCAAAAAATGACCATTTCGAAAGTCCCCCCCCCCTTTCCTTCTGAAAAAAGTTTTGGTCACGCACCTGGTCCGAGGTAATTACGCCACATGAAGCCAAGTAACACTAATATCGAGCTTAAACAGCCCGGTATTAGTTTACCATGCTTAAGCAAGTGCTTAAACTTTGGCCGGGTGGCTGAATTACGCGCAGACATACAGGCAGACAAAATTTTTTCGTGTAAGTATCCCAAGAAAGCTAGGTTATAGCCGTCAATACCTCTGAAAGATCTCAGAATTTATATGCCGCATGTTCCCGTTTCTTTCTGTCTCCACCACGCAATGAGATACGTATTTTGGCCTTAGAATGGACGCATGGTCGACGGTTTCTCCTCGTACCATACCTCAACAGAAAACAGGTGGGACAGACGCAGTAAGACACTGTTCTTTTGTTATTGCGCTGAAGACACAATTTGAATGCCGCATTGTGTAAGATTAACTCGAAATATGTACTATCGCGCTCAGTATGAGCTCCAGCACGCGAGTGCGTGGCTGAGCGCGCTGCAAGGTTGTACAGTAGCGCCGATCGTGACATATTTTCAAGTTATCGGAGGAGGGTTTAGCGGTTGGTGCAAATGCGCGTTGCCCCTATTTGCTTTCACGCTCGGCCTCATTTGGTCCTGCGGTGATATCAGCTTCAGAAATGATAACTGCTACCGTGTCTTGAAGGCCAAATTTTCTGCTCGACAAGCCGAGCTTCACAAAACACGTGATATCTAACCCCGTATTCACAAACGCTCCTCGACTAGACTTTCACCCTTCACTTGATAGAGTTGAGCAGTGCGCCACTACTCGGCTGAAAATGACGCTGCGCTATACTCAAGAATCGCAGCAGATTATCCTTGATATGCAGTGACTTGCCGTTCTTAGGAAGTGGGGGTGATGCACATTCGCAGAATCAGCCAAACCCTCTCCCGATAACTCGAAAATATGTCACGATCGGCGCTACTGTACAACCTTGCCGCGAGCTCGGCTACGCGCCCGCGTGTTGTAGCTCATACTGAGCGCGATAGTATATTTGCTAGTGTCTAATTCACTATTCTTTAATTCGCGGTTTATATCTTCTTCTGTTGTGTCCACGTATTTGTGCACAGTGTTAAAATAACCCAATTCCACATTGCCGAAGAGAGACGAATAAAGACGGTGGCCTTTTGTCTGTGTCTCGAATTCGCTAATTCACAGAAACAGGTGTTATTGTTATTTCGATATGAGCCCGCTTTGCAGCTTGAAGCGCTACAGTAGCTCTAGAATTATTGGAGTTTACCACTATTGCACCGCAAAGAAGAAACTTCGGCTTGTTTGCGCGTTTCAATGCAGAAAAAAGGGCATAACACAAGTCGACACCACAAGTTATGTTGGACAGCACAAGAGCTTGAAGGGTCTTGTCGCTTTCTCTCTTCGCTAAATAGCCTGCTTCTCAGAAATTCCTGCATTGCTGTCGGCATTGGCGTCATTGGTTCTGAGCGAAAAATGATCTTCTTTGCGTGACCGAAAAATCTAGCATCTCTGCATGAGGAAAAATAAAGAAATATGCAAATAAAATAAATAATCAAAAGTTCTGGGTCCGAGTGAGGATCATACATGAGTCATTTGCGTGGCACGTGTGTTTTCGAGCTCAAAAACACATCTAGGCTTAGGAATGCAGTGAAAACCACTTCCTCCGCTTGGGAATGCAGTGAAAGTAACTTTTATGCTTTACAAACACTTGCGTTCTGCATACATGCTTCACATGGGATGAAGTATTGCCCAACTTACGTGTGGTACAAGCGTACACTTACATTGGACATCTGAACATGGGATTATTATAATTACTTCATAGCTTAAAGCAATTCACCCACTACGAAAGAAAAAGACGCTGCTGCACACCTAAGAGACGTAGGGGGGGGGGCTTAGCAAGTTCAAAAATATTTCACACACTCAAAAGATTTCATACACTCCAGGAACGCTCTATGAACAGAAAATCACTATCACGTTAAACCTTTAAAGGCGAAGCTTAAGGGTCCCCAAATTTTCCACGCGAAGCAGCTCTTTGATTAACCCGTGTAACGCTGTATGTCCGTGTCACCATGCCGACAAGGCGTATTCACCCCGCCGCAGTTGTTGGAACCATAGTCTCCTGAACTTAACTAGAAGGGACTCGGACGGTGCGATTCTTCAGTGACCATGGGAATGATGGGTAGTACAAGGTTGCCTAGTTTTCTTACTTGCGGGCGATGAATTGCACTTGCGACATTGTTTAACTTTATTGCTGGTTTCGGTTTTGGTTTCAAGAAAAGAACGATTTCTTTTGAACTTCGTCACCCCATTACAAGTGGTAGGTCTAAAAGCATAAGGTGGTGAAGCGAAACTGCTGAACATATTCTGCATTTCCTCCTTTACCGCGCCCTAAGTGTAGGGTAGCCAACCGAGCCAAGCTTGGTTAATCTCTCAGCCTTTCCTCTCTATTTCTCTCTCTATCTTGTTTCGTGAGAAATCAACTCCAAGCCACACGAACACACACGGAGCCAGAAGCGCGAAGACTGGACAAATCCATGAACAATCTATCATTCTCATGTTCGCTGAAGCGCCGTGCGTTGCAACTCTTGTAGACACTAGCGCCAGAGTTCTTTCTAGTGTATATTCAGAAACTCTGTGGTTGTAACAATGCCGAGTATGTTAACTCACAGCTGCGCGTTGAAGTCACTCTCTCCTTCTTCCACAGCAGCTGGCTGCTCTTTCCAACACACTTAGGTGGTGTACCTCGTCCGCCCACACTTCTCTCTCGCTTCACCAGCTCCATCACCCGCAACGCTTGACCGCACGTCGAGTGGAAACCCTCTTCCGGCTCGTTTATGCGCGATGAAACGAACTTACACAAAACCCAACCTTTCACGCATACCTTTGTGTTTCAAAGAAACGTTTACTCTAGCAAATGCTACACTAAGTTTCGCTTGAAACCGTTCTTCCAGCACCCGCGATGACGCCAGTTTCAGCCGGGTGAACGGCGTGCGCACCCATGCTGCATCACATCCCATCAAGGTTCCCTTCGGAGAGATGGTCCATTACTTTTCTTACATATTTTCGGATTACCACTACCTTCGTTTTCTAGATAAATGGCCAAATATCCTTGGACAAAAAAAAAGGGAAATAGTGCCAGGGATTTCTACGGTACAATGACCTTCGGCGTTTTGTAAAATTTATTAGATATAAAGCAACCTATGGCGGAGTGAAATATAGTGTGTGACTGACCACCCTTATGCTGCGCATTCGCGTACCCTATTCTTCTTTCTCCTCTCCCGCGCTCCCTTCTCCTCTAGGAAACTCAGCTCGAACCCACTAGCGCGTGCTGGCCTGCGTATGTGGCGGCGTAGGCAGGTGCGACTTCTCCCCCTTACCCTCTCTCAGCAATCACGTGATGCCATCGGCGAAGGAGATTCTGCAGACGCACGACAAACCCACGTGCTCCCGCGTGGCGTGGTCCGACAAGACGTGGGGACGAGTAACAGCCTCAGACAATATACAGTGCATTCATGGTGTGCATGGTTGCAAGGATGCGTTAACACCGGCAAGGCCTTCGTGATGAACGTCACTTTAAGTCGACCCATGCACTGCTTCGCGTACAACTCATGGTTTTCTTTTGTGGGAGAGAGTGTCATTTTTTTGTTTGGTTCAAGACGCCTAAAATTTGTGCTCTTCTTCTGAACGAAAAACAGAGAGATCCGTAAGGTAGAACTTTTTCATCGCCAAATATCCGCTATTATGCATTCGCGGTTTACAATCGATGAAACGATTTTTCAGTTCACCAAGTGTGTTGTATAATTTAATGTGCTTGGTTTAAGCTTTCCTGTGAACTAAGCCTCCGTTTCTTTAAAAAAACATTTTACGTGACGTCAATGTCACTTACAGGCCGATCAGCTTGCTTTCTGTAGTATACAAGCTATTTACAAAGGTAATTGCTAACACAGTAAAGAAAACATTAGAATTCAATCAACCAAAGGTAAAGCAGGATTTCGAACAGGCTACTCAACAGTCGACCACATCCTTACTATGAATCAGGTAATTGAGAAATGCTCAGAATATAATCAACCACTTTACATAGTCTTCATAGATTATGAGAAGGCCTTTGATTCAGTAGAAGTATCAGCCGTCATGCAGACACGGCGGAATCAGGGCGTCGATAAATATCCTGGAAAAAATCTACAGGGATCAACTGCTACCATAGTGCTTCATAAAGAAAGCAACAGAATACCAATCAAGAAGAGTGTAGGGCAGGGAGACACAATCTCCCCTATGCTATTTACCACGTGCTTAAAGGAGGTTTTCAGAAGCCTAGAATGGTAACTGTTAGGGGTAAGAGTTAATATAGAGTACCTTAGTAACCTGCGCTTTTGATGAAATTGCACTGCTGAGTAACTCAGGGGACGAATTGCAACTCATGGTTACGGAGTTAGACAAGGAGAGCAGAAAGGTGGGTCTTAATATTATTCTGCAGAAAACGAAAGTAATGTACAACAACCTCGGAAAGTAGCAATGCTTCGAGATAGGTAATAGTGCACTTCAAGTTGTAAAAGACCATGTCTACTTAGGGCAGGTAATAACCGCGGAGCCAAACTACAATATTGAAGTAACTAGAAGAATAAGAATTGGGTGGAGCACATTTGGCAAGCACTCTCAAATTATGACAGCTAGATTGCCACTATCCCTCAAGAGGAAGGTATATAACAGCTGTATCTTGCTGTTACTTAGCTACGAAGCAGAAACCTGGAGACTTACAAACAGGGTTCAGCTTAAGTTAACGACGACGCAGCGAGCAATGGAAAGAAAAATAGTAGGTGTAAACTTAAGAGACAAGAAGAGAGCAGAGTGGATTAGGGAACAAACGGGGGTTAAGGATATCATAGCTGAAATCAAGAAGAAGAAATGGACATGGGCCGGGCATGTAGCGCGTAGACAGGATAACCGCTGGTTATTAAGGGTAACTGACTGGATTCCCAAAGAAGGCAAGCAGGTTAGGGAGAGACAGAAGGTTAGGTGGGCAGATGAGATTAAGAAATTTGCGGGTATAAATTGGCAGCTGCAAGCACAGGACCGGGTTAACTGGCGGAACATGGGAGAGGCCTTCGTCCTGCAGTGGACGTAGTCAGGCAGTTGATCATGATGATGATGAATATCACTTCAGTGATGACATGACCTACATTTTAATAGTAAAAAACTTCAATTCGTAATGTCAACTCTCCAAATTATGGCAACAAGTATTGTGATTCATACTTATTGTCAAGCGCATTCATATTGAGACGTTGTTGTAACTACGGGTTATATGGATTGCAACTTATTATTAGAATACCTTTTATATTGCGAAAAGGTGTGCATGGTTCTGTGCTCGAATATTTAAGTGATCTGTTTTTGTCAGGTGGCTATTACAGCTAGGTTGCTTATTCTAAAGAGGCCACATCGATCGATCGCCACGTGCGTCCCAATTTAAAGGTGACTGATAGATAAAACCACTACATTCAGAATATAGACCGCATCCAAAAAGACTACACAACAACCCAAATAGACAAGCACGGAAAGATGCAATAATTTAGACTGTTTTTGAGAGTCTACTCCTGTTTATGACATTGGCAGGCACGTTAAGTAAATAATGCAGACTGAGGGGCCTTATACAACACGCACGAATAATGAGCTCAAGTGGGCGTGCTTGATGTGTAAATTCACTGAATACTTTGATTCGGCCATTACCGAGCAATTACACATAATTCAAGCCCGTCCCTATTATATCTACGCTGTATTTCTATCTTTCGAAATAAAATTTTGTTTCTGACTCTGTCGTAGCACACGAAATCACGCCTCATCCCATAATCTTGTTATCTACAATGGCCTTGGGGAAGTGTTCCACTTTCCCAGCAACCGTTATTAAGTTTAAATGAAGGGAGCAAAGCCATCTCTCTCATTAATTCAGCCCTCTATCCGCAAGGTTACTCTAATGTGCTTCTTTCCCCGACTATCGTTATCCTTGACTTATTTATTTGAAGTGTCATTAATCTCTTCCATGCTCCTTAGAACTGCCTAAACCCCACTCGTCCGAGCTTACCGACATCGACACCGCTGGTGTTTTTTCTACGAGATAACTTATAGAGTAGCACCTGAGCACGTGTGTTTATTTTGTTGAATGTGTAACGCTGAGTTTTACCTTAATCAACTGTAATTACCTTAGCGGTGACCCACACGCCGCAAATATTTTTATGTGGAATAAAACAGTGCGGATAGCACGTGTGCTAGCAGGATTATGAGAGTACTATAGAGGTAAAAGGAGCATGATGTCACTTTTTATACAAACTGCCAAGGCACTCACATGCCGGCAAACTAACGCTCGGTAGAAATTGATTAGCAAGCGTTTTGGCTTCTAGACCAGAGGAGAAGGATTGGATCGTCAGTCACGGCAGTCGCATATTGATAGGGGTGAAACGCCCAGAATGTTCGCCAGCATATTCTATTGGGAGAAGACATATTTAATTGTCCAGCCTAATCGGAACTTTATTGAGACTCACTCGGGAAGAAAATTCAAAGTAAAGAACAGCTCCTAATGGGCCATGTGCAATACAAGACACACTGTGGACCTACTATAAATGTAGTAGGAAGGTTACTTGTTCAGTCACCGCTTTCTTTCTCAGTTGAAGTTTTATGCCTAATATGTACAACATTACCAAGTTTGCTAAGCCATATGTTAGAGTCTTTAAACATTGTAACGGCAGCTATAGCACAACCAAAGCGTACATTTTTCACGTGGTGCCAGATTCACTAGTCAAATGTTTTGATGTCTTCATACAAATACTTTGAAACGTTTTAGTAATACTTTTTTTTCAGAAGCATGTATTTACCTTGCCCATGTTAATTTTCTTTGGCAATTTGTAAGTTCAACAAACCGTTTATGAACTCTGCCAAAAATCCAAGTGATCACTGTGGTATTCGTAAAACTATATATATAGCAAGTAAATCTTACGTCCTTATTTGGAAGTGTGTTGCTTAAGGCTAATGTACTCGTATGATTTCAGTACTGCCGACTCACAGTGCTTCGTGAGAGCACTAGAAATACAATTTCCGCTCACCTATGCACTGTGTGCTATCGTCTGTTGGTATAATACTAATACTTTCTCGTTCATCTTACTATCCCCCTTGCTTAATTATATCCCCCTGCTCTTTACGTACACTGCTTTATCGCCTATCACTTTGTCTTTGTTATTGTCATTTTTTGGTGTTTGGTTTTTCTTTTGTGTTCAGCCCAGTCTGCGAGCCAAAGTGTACATTTTTTAGGTGGTCGGAGCAAGTCAAGCTGCTCGTCAGCTTTTTCTCCCGGCTTCCCTCGTCCAATACTCATAAAATTAAAGGACGTATTATTATTATTATTATTATTATTATTATTATATTATTATTATTATATTATTATTATTATTATTATTATTATTATTATTATGTAGTAGTAGTGTAGCCAACCGGAATTATTTCTGGTTTACCTTCTTGCCTTCTCTATTTCTGTTTGCTTCCTCCTTATATCTCAAGCCCACAATATGGTTATGAAGGAAGCAAATTAAATGGCTCCATAAGCTTTCACCATCTGGTGTTCTTCAGTGCACTGACACCTTACTGTACACTGTCATGACCATTTTGCTTCCGTCTAAACGCGACCGCCACAACTGGGGTTAAACCCATAACCGGGTCAGCAGCCGAGCGCCATAGCCAGTTGCACTGAGTCGCACTATGCTGGTCTATCTCAGTTGTATTTGCTAACAGGTCGCACTGATGGTTTTAAAGTGCTGCCATAACTTTTTTGCTCAAACTTATGCCGCAAATTTGTTTCGCTGTTGGGGCATGCCAGCCTTTGCTCACTACTTCTCGATAAAAACGTCAATGCTTAATGAGCATTTTGCTATTCACAAGGAATGGAGTCATCTACAATCGATCAGTACTGCCTGGCGTTACCTCATCCTCACACAGTGTTCTCGGGTTTTTTTTTTGTTGCTTTGTTCTTTCCCTTTGGGACGTTGCAGCCACCCGCAGTTCTCCCTTGTTGAAACTGCGTGATGACCTCTTCAGGACTTCACAAAACCGTTAAACTTCTTTCACGGTTTTTTTTCTTTCCTTTGTACTTCAGTTTGATACCCGAAAATGTTGATACTCAATATATCAGCTTGTGTAAAAGGGCAAAACATATTTACTAGTACACATATGCGATGTCACGACCATCAATCTGCAAAAAAAAATGGAAATCACTCAGCCTCAATACATAACTACATTTCACTACGACAGCTTACTTGGACTCATACTCATTTAAAATTATCTGAATATAACTCAGTCGGATTAAGAATCACAAAAATGTTTCTCCTCCAGACTCACTTGAACTAAACTTAACAATATATTGCTCATCCGGACTCAAATCTGAGTCTGTGTGAGACTGAGAGCCTACTCATGATACTGCCGGCATAATACTAGCTTTTCCGATCACAGCGCAAGTGCTCCTAATTGAGAGTATATCACACACAGAGTTTAAAAAAAAGAGCATCCCGTGAGAGAAATTGTTGAAGAAGGTCTTTGCAATCCTCCCCTCGAACTTGCTCCTCTGATCGATAAACATCCAGGTAGCATACGAACGTGAATTGATATACGTCTCAATAGACTTAAGTACATTCGTTGGCCGATAAATGGCTTATAGCAATTATTTTAGGTGAGTATATATGATCATGGTTAGGCAATTAGGATTTAAATAACTCAAACGCTCTCAAGAAATACAAGTACCACCTGGGGTGCACATGCACTCAGACTCATCAATATTTTACTCAGCTACACTCATTCAAACTCAAAACTCATCCAAGTTTTTTCTCAGTCAGACTCACTCGGACTAGAGCTGTCAAAGAATAGCTTATACAGACTCACTGAGACTCAGATTCATGGCTCAGACTGAGTCTGAGTGATTCAGAGTTATTCGACTAGCGAATGATGTTTGCTGACCTATTGTCGTGGTAACTGTGGTTTATGACTAAAATAGTGATCAATTTATGTCACGTTCTGTGGCATACATTCATATTGCGTGGGTTGTGAATGCACTTGCTGCTGTACGTTAGTAAACTTTTTCGAGAAAAGAACGTGTTTTGAAGCACGGGCAAGAAATAGCACAGATAAGGTCACCGAGTGACACGAATTTGTAACTGTCCTTTCTTCCAAACACCACCAGCAAGTTATTCGCTATGTATAGAAGGAAACCAACGATGAATTTTGTAACAGATAATTACAAAGTAGAAAAGTCCACATCATACAAGATATATAAAAAAAGAAATGGACCATATCCCCGAAAGAGAAACCTGGTGGGAGGCGAAGCAGCAGCATCGCGCTCTGGTCGCGTCACGGGTTGAATGGCGCTAACGCGGGTGCTGCAGTGAGCCCTCGAAGATTTGTTTAAAGCGATGGCTAGGTAGGTATTGTAGGGGACACGTAGAGACGTGTCAATGCGTACGTTAGGCGTGCGTCATGTTTATTTATTTAGAATACCCTCAGGGCTGATGGCATTACAGAGGGGGTGGGTAAATAATACTGCAAATGGGAAGTAGTTCCGAAACACGTGACAAGAGACAAATGCAGAAGAAAAAAAACTCACAACAATTCATAAGTACATCTCAGAAAGATTACAAGTAGTTACACAAATTATAGCGGCACAAAAAGAAAACAAATTGTATGACATGTTAATTATAGAACGAAAGTCCAAATTCGGTGTATCAACGAAGGTAGACGCATGATATAGGTATAATTAGCGGGGCCTAGTTTGAAGTAAAACCACAACTTAGAGAAAAATATCACGTACAGCTTCCTTAAATTGGTTAGTATCCTTGATGGTGACAACATCTGGAGGAAGGTAATTCCATTCATCTCTTGTGTGTGGCTCAAATGAGTGAAGGAAAGGGTAGGACCTACAAGATGAAATGCCGACTTCTGTTGGTCAACAATGCGAGATGATATGTAATGTGATGCTGAAAAGAATTGTTGTCGTAAAAGGGGGTTGTGATATATCCCATTAAAAAGAGAGAGGCTTGCGATGTTACGTTGTAAAACTATAGAGGTGATAATTCTAGATTAGTTTTCATTAAACTGATGCTAGTGGTCTTGTCATAGTTAAATCCAATGAATCGTGGGGAATAGTTTTTATTTTTCTCTACTAAGTCCATGTATGCTGACTGGGGTCTCATACAGAGGTTGCTTATTGTAGTTAAGGCTCGATATGTGTTTTTAAAGAAATAATTTGAGGGATTGTGGTGCACGTGAAAAATTTCGTTTGAGATAGCGGAGTGATATGCATGGTGAAATGTAGATATAAAGATATTTATACGGACAAACACAGTCTAGACGGCTGTTAGCAATATCATAGGTTGGTGGACGGTTAGTACGCCTGGTAACGCGCATTGACTGGCATTTGGTTATGTTTAGTTTCATCTGCCATGGTTTACATTATGCACCGATAGCGTTCAGGTCAGATTGAAGAATGGTTGCATCATTTTTAGAAGTTATTTTTCTAAATATTTATTAGGCAGTTGTCAGCTGAAACATAAATATTAGATAAAACACAGGAAGGTAAGTCATTATTATAACTTTGAAATAAAAGCGGCTTTAAAACTGAGCCTTGTGGAACGCCCAAGTAAACGGGCCTTGAGGGTGAGTCAGAATCGTTAGCAGAAACATACTAAGAACGACGGGACAAGAAGGATTCAAGCCAAATGAAAAGTAGAAAAGCTATGTTAAGATGACGTAGTTTGTGCATTAGTAGATTAGAAGGACTTTATCAAATGCTTTTGAGAAATCTGAAAATATGCAGTCAGCAAAAAAAGAGCGGTCAAGATTGGCATGCAAATGGTGTGTAAATGATGTAATTGTGTTTCAAATGAATTCAATTTGCGAAATCTGCGTTGAGAGTGCGTGACAAAGGAGTTCGATTCGAGAAAGTTGGCAAGATTATATAATAATACATACTCGAGAAGTTTACATGCATAGAATGCTGGTGAGCGAAATGGGTCAATATTTGAACAGAGAATGCTTGGTACCGGATTTATGAAGTAGAAAAACGTTCCCTATCTACCATTTGGCCGTAATGAAGCTCACGTCAAGCGATTGTTGTAAGATTTCGGTTAGTATAATTGAAGTGTAAACACTCGTGCTCTTCAGAAAGTTTGGGCTAATTTAGTCTCAACCAGGGCAAAAAGAAAGCTTTTTTAGTGACGAGGCATTCTACGCCACTCGGATCAATTATATTGCATGCATTGGGGACGGATAATTGCACTGAGTGATCGGTGGTAAAACACTGGTCAATGATGGAAAATTGAAAACAAAAGCATCGTTAAGAAATGATGCGCACTTTTCAGGAGCTCTAACGTTTCCTGTTGCATTTATGAGGCTTATAGTGTTATCGTCTCTTGGATTATTGACGCGCCAGAAGTTTTTAGTCTCAGTTTGAAGCATGTTTTCTTTTTTGCTGCGAAGTACAGCGATATATTCATCTCAAAACTAGAGCTTATGCGTGTTCCGATCTTTAGTACAAGGACAATGTTTTGCTGATCTGTAGAGATGGTTCTCTTTATTGAACAGACTTTTATGTGAATATTATATCATGGTGCCAATTTGTTCGAGGTTATGGAGCGAATGGGTGCAAATTTTTCAAGTAGGGCTTTACCATTGTCTATAAACAAACCCCAGTTGCTTTGAATGCCACGACTGTCAAAATTTAACAAATACGTGTCGACGAAATTGGACAGTTCTCCGTTTATTGCATCAAAAATGGTGCATTTGAAGTTTATAGCGCGGTTTATAACGAGTGAACCGACGAGTAGGAGGTGTAGCGAAAGGCAGTCATGGCAGATATTGCGGGTGGCAACTGTGGGTGCCACAGCGATCGCATAGAAGGCGAGGCAGAAATTAACGTGAGCGCGCAGTGCCAGGAGGGTGTGACGTGAACGCGAAGAAGTGACGTGACCTACTTGGCACCGCGCCAACACCTGCGGCATGCGGCGCATTCGTAAAGAGGGACAGCGTTGCACGGGCTACTCAAAGAGCTGCTTTGTATTTAAAATATTTTCCTTAGGTAACACTTCGTATTGGCAAGCCCCATCGCGTGCTCTCAAAAGGCACTCACTAAAGTACTTTCATTTCTCAGTTCTACTGGGGTTGTTCGTTTTTTGCCGCCCATCTAAGACTTCCCGCACCTGGCTCTGTTTTTTGAAGAAATGTTTCATCAGCCCACATTTTGCGGATTGACGTTGTCATCAATGGTAACATGGTGGCAACACGTGACGTCAATATTGACGCGATTACTCCACTATGTCAATGCTGGTATCATACATGCTTACAGAAATCTGGTACCTGCCTATAAAAGAGATATATGTGGTGGATAAGCCGAAAAATTCAGTGCACCAGCTCTTTTATTGACATATCGCTGTTCACTGATGATAAAGGCAATATCCCCCAAAACATGAAAATTGTATCAGCTACTGATATCTAATCGGCCCGTACTCGTTTCTCCTAGAGATAGACAGAGAGATAGAAAAAAAAAACGTCTATTAGTTGACAAGTGAGAGAACGTGGGAAGATCGTTCATGTTAGAACCTTCAGCCTGGAGCACCTGCAGGGCCCGCGCAACGAGCTGGCGCTAGTCGACAAGGCCCGGCTTGGAGGTCGAAGCGTCCTATGCTTTCCTCAAAAGGTTTGCGTCTGAATCTGTTGCTGTTATTTGTATGACCGGGATGTTCGCTTTTTAATGCAGTATGATGTGTGCCACATTGTCTGGCGCATTGTAGTGTGGACAAGTGTAGCCATGTGACTGCGCATTAAATGCTGCAACAAGACGCGATGCATGAATATACTGCTTTAAAGGTAACTGTGCTCCTTGCGTTCATCACTTTCTGAGGAAAAAAAACAAAAATCACTTCTAAGAAACCATTCGTTGCGGCCCAGCATCCCGACAAATGCCTAAATATATAACATGTACTTGTTTCCAGCGGTTCGTTAATTCACCATACGAAGTAACTTGAAGAAAATTGTCCTCGACTGAATGAAAAATATGGAATGCAATAATGGGGGACGATTGCGATTATTTCTTAGAAGAGAAACTGTGTTGGTTTGCATGGCTGCCAACGGTGAGAGTCACAGATGCTACAGTATTCTCTGTGCAATAAAAGCAAGTTATTTCAACAAAACAGATTACAGGTGCACATTGTGAAAGCTAGCCTGTCAGCTCATTAAGAACTTACCGATCCTACAATCAATACTTCTTTCACTGGTGCTTTCTTACACAAAGTGTATGGCAACTGACCTTTCCTTTGGCTTACATTCTAAATTTTTGAGTGAAAATACGAGAAGGTGGAAGCCGTGAAACCATTTGCACTCTCATAGCTGTATATTTTGTTTCACGAAATTGGGCAGATTGTTGAGCAATTGTGCCGGTTCACACCTTAAGCTTTTCTCCAGAAGCCGAATGATGGTGGTATCCCGCCGTTGTGACCTCAAAGAAGGCATGCGCATGCATGCAAACGAGCTACGACATATCGAAGGGACATTGATTTGTCGCGCCCACCCTCGTCACCAACCACGGTTGCCATGCGTGCCTTGGTATTGACTACATGAAACTGTCGGTTGCGACACTCGCTGGGGATGTCACAGATACATGCAGTTTTGTCATCTCTACTTATTGCGTTGTTTTCCGGCGGTGATGGGATGTGAGGCATTGTAGCAATCTTTTACGGAAAGCGAGATGAATGATTTGGTAGGATATTATAGTGGGTTTCTCGCCAGCACTGCGTAGCGTATAGTTCTTAAAAAAAGGTATGAAAGTAATTGTTAATAATTACTTTCAAGGAGCGCGGATATTCAAAAAAAACTATGATTGGTTGCTGTAGAAACACAGTGGTTTAAGGTAAGCATTTTGTTTTGAGAAACACTTAATAAACCACAGACAGTTTACGCCAACAACAATTCAACATAACATCACGACATGTGCTTACTAAACATAAGTTTACAGGAATATACTGAAACATAGTACGCTTACACGTACACAAAAGATCAAGAAACGTGAAGGTAAGACGCACAATCGATGGGTTTGGAATAAATTGTGCACACTTTAGAACCCTGTGTGCGTTTTACTTTACCTTTGTAGAGGCTTAAGTTGTCACGAAGAGAACGCAATACGACATGGATGTGTGCGACAGATACAAGAGTAACCATGAAAAAATAGTACCACTGTATAATTCGAGGTGTATTCAAGCCCACACTAAAGATTAACATCAAATTTGTAAACATTTTGTATATGATTGTGGGATTTCGTATACCGTTACTTTTTCGATTTGACATGTCCAAAAGTACAAGTGTTCTCAATTATTCACCGAAAGACGCAACTTTCAAACAAAATTATGTAAGTGCATACGGATATGGTTACACTTTAGTTTTCTCGGCACTGAACAAAAGGCGCGTCAAATTAGACAAGTACCTTCGAAGGATGCGAATACGGAGCGTTGATAGACTCAAAGTGAATGAAGGTATAATCATGACAAAGTTTATATGAGCGCAGGTGATGTTTACAAGTCCTGCTTCTTCATTTGGTTGATTGAATTATAATTTTGCCTTAATTCTGTTAGCAATTACCTTTGTATACTTGCGATAGCAATTACTTTGTATACTTGTTAGCAATAACCTTTGTAATAGCTTGTATACGATGGAGAGTAAATTGATCGACGTGTGATTCTTGAAGTTCTTGTAATCTCCTTCCTTATGTATTAAGAATATCTTAGCATTCTTGCAAGATTCTAGTACTTTTCCCGTCAAGAGACACCTTGTAAACAAGGTGGCTAGTTTTTGTAACGCAATGTGTCCTCCATCTTTCATCAGATCTGATGTTACCTGATTCTCACCAGCAGATTTGCCTCTTTGCATGCTCTGCAATGCTTTTCTGATTTCTTCTATCACTACTGGTGGAGTGCCATCAAAGTTACCGCTAGTTATTATAGTAAGGCCATAGTTGTTCTAGCTACTATACAGATCTCTGTAAAACTCCTCCACTATCATGTCAACGCTATCCATATTAGTAGTTATTTTGCCTTCCTTGTCTTTTAGTGCACACATCTGATTTTCGCCTATCCCAAGTTTCCAAGGTAATACTGCACTGTAAGTTGTAAAAGAATATGCCTATTTAGGACATTTAATAATTGTGGAGCCGTAGCGCGAGATTGAAGTAACTAGGAGAATCAGAATGAGGTGGAGCGGATTTAGCAAGCACTTTTAAATTTTGACAGGTAGATTGCCACTATCCCTCAAGAGGAAGGTACATAACAGCTGAATTTCGCCGGTCCTTAACTACGAAGCAGAGACCTCGAGACTTACAAAGAGGGTTCAGCTCAAACTGAGGGCGATGCTGCGAGCAATAGAAAGGAAAATGGTCGGTGTGACCTAAAGAGACAAAAGAACAGAACAGAGCAGATTAGAAAACAAACCGGGGTAAAGGATATCATACTGTAAATCAAGAAAAGGAAATAGACATAGGCCGGGCTTATAGTGCGTAGACAGGATAAGCACAGGGAATTGAGGATAACTGATTGGATTCCGGATGAAGGCAAGCAGGTTAGGGGGAGACAGTAAGTTAGGTGGGCAGATGAGGTTTAGAAGTTCGTGGGTATACAACGGTTTCGCAAACACAGAACCGAGTTGACTGGCAGCACATGGTAGAAGCCTTTCTCCTGCAGTGGACGTATTCAAGCTGCTGCTGCTGCTGCTGCTGCTGCTGATGATGATGATGATGATGATGAAGTTCAAAAACAAGAAGATTTATTACATAGTGAAGCAACCTCACTAGTTTCTATAGATATGCTGTGGAAAGCGTAGCCAGAACCACTGCGATGGGGAACGAATATCTGAGATCAGCTTAAAGGAGACGAGGCTGCGTTACTCTTTCTAAAACCATTGATGGCTCGTTACAAACGTGTTTATGGGTAATGATATTTCACGAGAAGTCCTACTAATCTTGCTAAAATGTTCCATAGGTTAGAATTTTCGATACTCTAGAAAAGCTGGTGATTGCCGATGGTTTATCTTCAAGGAAAGCATTGATTTTCATTGCTTTCTTGTTTAACAAAGTATAAAAATATCACGTAGTTGCTTTCATTATTTTTACACGGCTGCCCATCTTCACTAGCAATAGAACAAAAGTTGAAAGTTTATATTGATTTAATTTTACGCTCAGTGAGATCAGAATTTTTTACTCTTACACAGCCCAGCAATGCTTGATTACACGCGGAGATAATCTACACATGCAGACTTGTGATGTGAACTTTCGCCTTAAACCAAAGTCTTTACAAAGGCGCTAAACAGTCATCGCTGCAGGATGGACCGTTGATGTACGACGAATTTTTTGGTGGACTCATTGCATTGAAATGAGTACGTGAATAAAATAATCATTATCGGTTTCATTTTGTGAAACCAGTTTGTCACAATGTAAAAATGTTGGTAAATTGAAAGCGATATGAACAGAGTGTACCTACGCTTCAATCTGTTCAATGTCAACAAGTGTTCTCTAAGAGAGGCCGTTTACTGATCCAAGAAGCCACTGTCTTATTTACAGTTTAAGTCACTTTAGCCTACTTGCATGGGAACTGACGTAGCCTGACAAACCCTCGGCTGTGGCTACGTATTTATACCCCTTGTTTGGGGCTGAAAGGAGACAAAAACCATTCACAGTATTTTAATTTTCAAATGCACTTGAAGTGTAACTACAGGTAACGTGCAATAAAAGAACTTTCACTTTTCTGTGTTTTATTTGGAAGTGTGTGATATTCACGAGTGCACATTCTTCATTAAAATGAACAAAAGTGAAGCGTGGAACTTACGAGTTAGGGAGGAGGCTATTGAGCAGATCCACAATCACCCCCACCAAACTAAGACACGTGCGCTGAAAGCCACTCTGCAGCGTATTGATTAAACTGCAATGATTGCAAGGGCACCCTTTGGAAGACAACGTCCTCACACCTTGACCCATTTTTTCGTGAGTGCGCATTAGCGAAGCCCTACAGAGTAGTCTATTTACTCCCGTAACCACAGGTGAGAATGCAAATGCCATTCCAGGGTCATTTGTTCGCGTTGTGATTACGAGTCTTCGTGTCGACAGCGAAACCTTCAGCAACGCAGCGAGTGCTCTTTTTCTCTCCAGCTGCATCCTTCAGGAGTCGAATACGATTGCCTGACACGGGATATGCCCCCGACCATTCCTTTTGAAACTCTCACATCGCTGAGCGGCGGCAAACCCACATCTAAGTAACTTTTTTTTTTTGCTCACGAAAAAAAATCAATGAAAAGAAGCTCATTGGGCCATGTGCCTGAAACGATGGCACTTGAAACCTTATATAGGCCTGAATTCGAAAGGCGTTTGATATCCATAATGCAAGAGCTGAAGTCTTCGCTTCTTGCACCTTTATTTTGAAGTCAAGAAGTGTGAGGTATTTTATAAAAAGCTCAGCATCTTCCAGTTCGCTTGAGTGACCTCAGGTTTACCAGTTCTAGTTGTTCACTTGATGCCCATTTGTATATTACAATGCTGTGGAGAAATTCTTTAATAGTTTAGTCTAGAATTGAACAAATTTGTACATATAACTGATTTAGAAAATTTCGCAAAACTCTTGCATTCGAGGGCGTCGTAATACTGTTCGATCCATTATACCTTACAATGTTGGCGTACTTCGCCTCTTGACCTCACACCAACGGTACAAAAAGCCAAGCAACAACGTAAAACTAAAGAGAATCTACATTCATTTCAAGCATGGTAATGTGATTTACGTGGTGTAGAGGTTGCAGTTGAAAAGTAGGATATCGCAAAACTGAAACATTTTATGGGCAAAAAAAAAACAGCCTACATTGAGCAGAAAACATCATTGAGATAAATCTTGCTCTCCTTCCTGTACGGGAAAAAAAGCTTTTGATAGGAAGGCAGTCAGTCGGATTGCAAAATGCTTTGCTCTGCCGATGCTCAAGCGACACGGAATATAAAGCAGGCGGGAATGGTTGATACGCTTTTGAAATTCCTATAATATTTGGCTCGATGGTGGTGAATTTGAGCTATTTGCGTGTGTGGGAGTGATTGTTATCTGCTCAAGGTAGAGTGCGCGGATAAGGGAAGCGAATAAGAAAATTTGGTCTCTGTGCATTTTGCGAAGGTGGTATTAGGCAAGCTCGAAACCCCTGGTCGAATTCACAAAAAAACAATTTTCGCGGCGTGTTTGAAAGTTTAAAGCCACGAATTTAAGCACTCCTTTCTAGAGTAGTGGGAGTTTCATACCTGGAAATGAGAAATCATTTTTCATGAGATACCTTTTCGATCAGCGGCAGAAACACTTTTAATAGAGGCCGACACTTTAGCATCAGTTGCCATGGGAGGAGGTGCCTTATCTGTCTGAAACACAGGTGCAGCATTTCTCATCACACCAGAGTTCTCGAGGTCTTCGGCATGTGAGTGCCATAATGTTTGGTAAAGTAGTAAGGTGCTTCAAAATAAATAAATCAGAACTCCACAGATGCTGTCTGCATCAGAGTTATACTAGGGGAGTGCTATAGCACCAGTTCCCAAGGCAAAATAAGTCAGAATAGTCTGGTTTATTAACAAACCGCGCACGCAAACATCCGGTGAGTTATACTGTGGCTGCTCCAGGGTGGTGAAAGCAAGCTGCTTCCCAAGGAAATTAGTAAATGGAACTTGCACCTATATACATACTGAAGACCATATGCAAGGTCATGACAGGTAAAAAATGGCAATATCGAACTGAAAACAAAAACACAATGACGCTACGCCCCTACACACGCATGTGTGTGTGTGCGTGTGCTTACATATGTGTCTGTGGGCGTGTGCCTCCTTTGTGTCTTCACGTTCAGTACAATTTTACCATTCTTAAAAATGGAATACTAACGTGGCCATATGTTCACCGCGATCCTGAGAGATTTCCAGCATTAATACAAAGAAATCATAAGTTTGCAGGGTACTTCAATATTTTGAAACGCGGACGCCTTTCAAAACAGCGCAATTTATTGCTCGGTACTGAAATTTCACTGGAATAATCCAGTGTACCTCTCTGAACCTAATGGTGAATCATTTTTCACACCTAGTTTTTTTGTTGAGATATCAGCTTTGTTGCATATATATTCTCAATTTAGTTAAGGCACGTCACGAATTCACCGGTGATAGATCGGGAGTCGTGCGCACTTTCGGAAATCCTTGTCGTACGTGCTATTCGTTGTTGAGCTTGAATATTATTAAATCGCTCAATTTTTCTCAGTTTGCAACTGTCATTGTCAGTCTCTTATAGTTCTGGTATCAAATCATGTCCGTAGGCATCTATTGCGAGTGTTCTGAAAAACCTAACGAGATGTAAAAAACACTAGAAAAGGGTGTTGCTTCTGTGGAAAATTGTGCAGAGGGCAAGAAGGCGCCGTATTGTCATCATGATTAAATCAGTGTGTTAGAAAAACTTAGGTCGACGGTGGGCTTCGTCATGCGGACCGCGGCTCATCCTTTTCTCAACGCCATTTTGGTGCCGAAACCCGGCAGAAAAGACCTCTCAAGGGCCCCTCACCACCCCGCGTGTAAAGACGAGGTGGTGATTTTCTCCTCCCCTTCATACACCCGATGGATACTCCTTACCCCTTAGTTCTTGAAAGCACGTGAATAATATCAGAACTAAGTGCTAGAGCCTATCAGTATTTCGCGCTTCTCGGCTTGCGCTGTTATCGCCGCTGGCGCAGTCGTATACACCAAAAATGTAGTTTGATGAGTTGATTGTGCGCGATATTCATGCAAAACTAAGAACGGATATGCGGCTCTATGGCAAAGCAGTGCAGGAGACAAATCACATGCGATATCACGTGTATATCAACTAATTGAAAGCATTACGCTGTAGACGTCATGAAAACTACTGTCTACGTCACTGTAGTGTGCCGAGAAGGAATAAGAAAAGAATATTTTTTTTTTTGTATTTTGGAAGCCTGGTGAGTCGCCTTTTAAAGTGGGATAGAGGGTATTTTATGACTTCTTGAGTGCATCTGCAGCCTGCAGAATATTTGTTGAAGCCGCCGTTAAGTGAAGCTTGCGTACGAGGCCTAACCATCGCTGAGACCCAGATCGCAAAGAATGAGAACCAGGCAGAAGATAGATCATCGTTGTGCCGACTTTTTGTGATGACTGGCGTTGTCGTTCTGACTTCTTCTTGTGACACGGCCGGCCAGTGACTTCTCCCGTTCTGGACTTCGGATTTGAATATGAAGGCCCCCTTCAGAAGGCGGAGTGAAGCATGCAAGGCCGTCGTGCACTGCAGGTTATTGCAGACATTGAACGTGCTTGGCGATTGGATGGCCCACCAATACGTTTGTTGAACAATATTCACCAAATTTTGACTGAACAGTAGGAGCTTCTCAGAGCAATCAGTAAGGAGAATGAAAACACATTAAAAATCAATCAATTGGAAGCGGAGATAGTAGATGCCGACGTTTATGAGCGCCATAATATTCTAGCAAAGGAGAGAGCAGAGTTTAAGATTGAAGATGCAATAAAATTTTGGAAAACTTACGTGGAATCAATAAAACGACAGTTGAGAACAAAAGCAGAAAGAAAAATACTGACTTCGTTTGCGTCACCACTATTAGTCATTATGTACCAAATAGCAATTTTGTATCACAGAAGCTAGATGAGTTTGCCTGAGGACAAATAGAAGAACATAACAGCGGCATACATACCGGCGTTACCATGACAGTAAAACAAACCGAAAACCCAACACCGAAAACAACCTCCAAGTCTCAAGACATCTTCCACAACTTCATAATTCTCGTCAACATGCTGCACTCACGAAGCGAACGACAGGACAGTGACTGCAACTTAGGCATACGGGATAAAAAAATTGTGCACACGAAAAATGGGAAGCTTTCGACAATTGAAAACATAGACCATAAGACCTTAAATCTGAGTGCATGCTGAATCCGACAGATTGTGGGGTTGTATACAGTCCTCTCCGGCGTGCGTGGAAGTCCCTGGCGGGGGCCAGACAGGGCCACCTTATAAAGTGAAAGGAAACAGAAGGAAGACCCTGAAGACACAGTATCGAGCCCCTTGTAGTGTCCATAACTTCTCCTTTCGAACGCTGCTGGTACATCCAATTTCAGCAAAGAATGCCGAAGCAGCGTCACTGCTGCGAATCGGAGAGACCTCGGCCTAGACCGAGTGAAAGGCTGATGCTTCCAAGGCGAACGCAGTCAACGTGAGAAAATGAAGAAACTTTCTAAAGAACAGATATACACACCCGAACCTCGCACATTACTGCTATTATCTTATCCTAATTATACTAGTGACACTCGCCATCATCCACGCAACATTCAACAACTTTCATCGCGAAATTCTCAACATCACTGGCGTGATAAGAGATGCGCCGCTGATTCTGCATGCATTGCGCCTCGATAAATAATGCGTACAAATACACGAAAAAGCATTGGCGCCGAGCAGCGTCTTCATAACTACATGAACTCAGCTCAGCGTTCACTGTGGCGTGGTGCTTACACAGCTGCTCACGCGCAAAGCCCGGTGCAGATACTCACAATTTCATGTCAGCATTGGAAAGCGACAACTCTGTCAGCGATACAGCAGAACCGATTTCGCATCACTTAACGTTGCGCTTGTTCGTCTTTCTCGTTAGTGCATTCAAACGCACTTCGTGTCTCCGGGGTCAGTTTAATTCCACACGTGCTACCCTCGCAGACGGTGCTGACTGCTGAACTGCCAGATAGTAAGCGAGAACGCCAACACCGACCAGACATATGCACCCCAAGCATTTTTACATTGCTTTCGTTTTGTCACGAAGTTCTCATGGTGAAGAAGGCTGCACCAAGGCTGGGAAACACAGAACGCTTCTTTTGGGTGAACATGTGCCTGGTAAGCGCAAAAAGCCAAAGTAGTACGAGCGATAAAGGGTGTCAACTTTGTTCGTGTCGCGCACATCGTCGGTTGTCGAGTAACCTGCCAAGCGATAAGCAAATCTTCATACATACATGTGCCACCGAAGATTCAAGCATTACTGCTGTTAGCCACGTGAGTTTTATGTTATGTTCAAATGTTCACATTTTGCACGTCATCTGATCGCAGGGGTTTAAAATTATTGGATGTTGTCAAGTCCGTCGGGCCCGGCTTGCGCAAGGAAGCAGTCAGTTGCGTAATGAGCCAGTTACATAAAAAAAACAGAGTGCGCTGTGGCATTACCAACGTGAGTTTAACAGGTTCTGAAGCGTTACTGAAAAGCGTGACACCAAGGGCTATATACGTCACTGCCATCTTTCTCATTCATTCATTAGAGGTTTGACTATTACCATAGGTGCGTGATCGATATATGAGGAATGCGCGTGCCCCGCGAAATGGCACTTGATGTTTGAACGGCAGTTTATTGTCATTTTATGCACTGCTTTTATAGATTGAGAATTTCTTAGGCTCATTCCGGTGAGTAAACAGAAAGATAAAAAATGGCCCCGTATCTGTATATTTCACTGCAAATGTTGTCAAATCACGATAGTCTCTCGTTTGGAGAGAGCCAATAAAGCATTTATTTGATCTTCTGCGCGAGAAGTTCGGTGAACGGGATTATGGAGGTGCTTCGTAAGAGCGCCTCTACGCGCTCAGTGGATCGGTGCACTACCGTATATAGACTTAGAAAAGCACACGAAACACCCGTCTTCTTGTGCGTAGCGTTGCCTTGCCAGCTTAGCGTAATAAACGCTATGCTCTTTAGAATTACTCATGTATGACTTCAATAGTATAATGAAACACGCCTTGTTGATGTTGTGCCCCAGACAAGTCCCACATTAGCGTTTTAATCGATACCACGCACAAGTAGGAACATAAAAACCAGCGCAAGATCGATGGATGCTACAGAAGCAGTTGAAATATAGAATTTCGGGAACAGAATAAAAGGCAAAAAGACAAGGCCTCTTGGTTGTCAAGAAGACAAGCCTACAGAGAGACAGACAGACAGACATGTTCACCCAAAATTTTTGCGTCGGAGTCTCCCAAGATCGTCTTTATTGCTCCGTAATTAAAGCGCATGATCCCGCCGTATCTTCTATTAGACTTAACACAGCTCGACGAGGCCCTTCCTTAACGTTCGCCTGCGTGAGCACCATATTTATTTGAAGGGTACGTCATTCTTCCATTCGTCTGCCCACTGTGTGTGTGTGTGTGCGTGCGTGCGTGCGTGCGTGCGTGTGTGTGTGTGTGTGTGTGTGTGTGTGTGTGTGTGTGTGTGTGTGTGTGTGTGCGCGCTTCGACCCCATAATTCTTCCCCACAAGCAGCGTTTACCGACACACGGATTTTTGCGTAAGAGAGATAGCTGGAGCCTTCGCTGTCTGCAAAAATGGTGACACGCTTGTTAGCACACCGTCAATTGGGTTACATTGAGAGCGAACTTATGAATGGAGGAAACGTAATGACATTACAGCTGCAGTTTTTGTTCCCGTGCATATAGGCTGCAGGCGGATGTTTTTCGTAATTTCATTTGGATAAAGCAACCCGTTGTCAGTCAGCGCAGTCTCTCTCTGTGCTTGATATTTTGCGCAGTTTTAGAAGGTGCGCTACTATAGTTCTTCTATAAATATGTGCCATTTCAAGATCCATTTTTTGTGAAGCATACGACTTGGTTGGTCTTGTATGTTGTTATTTTGCTGCAGCAGAGCACGTTACTCATGGCAGCAGTACACATGCTTTGATTAAACGTTTCCCTTTACGCCTTGCTGATGCCTGTTCATGGCGGTGGGTGATGACTTGTTGTGTGATGAAAAGTGTGTGTTTCATTTTTACTGAAGCTTACAACACTTCAAAGCATGTACAGTATGAAGTTCTTTTGACCTACGAGGCTCTCATACGCCACGCTTTAGCGACAAAGTGAAACATTTTTTCAGCTTGGATACCACGCCAAAGCACGAAAACCTGAAGGACATGTTCGTCTGAAACATGCTGACACAACAGATAGCACGTTGCATAAGAACCACACTGGAATATCTGATTTTTGGGCAATGGGCTTGCGTTTAAACAATTACACAGCAAACATTCTGCAGGTAAGCTACGGGTACTGTCCTCAGTGCTTTCGATGGCCTCGTATACTCTAAAGCGCCCAGCGAATTCAGTGCGAAATTCACCTAAAAACAAATGTTATCAAGCCCTGCATGCCCACATTTTCTAAACATCATGCTAGAGAAATTTGATGTCTTCGGTTCCTAGATTTAAAATCAAACAATGTTTAAGCCCATTTTCTCCAATCATAAGCTGCATGGTAGTGGCTCGCTCATATTCTAAGACCGATAGAAAATCACAGAAGGTTGCCCACTTCTGCATTTGGGTTAAGTCGCGCTAGTCAAGTAAGACGGCCACTAGCGCTAGAGCTGGGAAAAACTAGTCGCCACCTCCAAAGAAACTGCAAAGTTTAATGCGGAACATCTTATATTTGAACGACCATCAAATAAGGATGCTTTCAATTATATGAAGCTGATTTTTTCTTATGCACAAGCCATTAAACTCACACGTATGTTGTTCTTTTGCAAGTGCTTTTTTAAATAAAGTTGTGATTCTTTTTAAGCACACAAAGTTGCCTTTTCGTACAATTCGCATGCACGTTGCAATATTCAAATTGCACAAAAAGTTCGAAATCCCGCAGTAGTGCTTTCGAGACTGTTTGTAAAAGAACTTAAAACAAATTTATCAGTCGTGTGACGTGAACAAGAGGCAAACTTTGTCATTAACACTTTCTAGTTTACAAGCATGATGTCAAAGCTGGCTGCTGCCAGGGCGAGCATGCTTATACGTAGTCACGACTGGTCCGACGCAGCCAGAAAAAGGAATACCATCTGCATTGTAGAAAAGGTCCTGTTGAAGCGTAAAAGAATGCACTGAGTGCGAAAGAAATTCGACGTGTCCCTTCACAGCACTTCGATGCGGACGCAGTGAGACTGCGAGCGCTCGACACGCGCCGCTTCCGCGGCGTAAACCATCCTAGAGCAGTGGCGCTACGGTGCCAGTCAAGTGAACAAGGCTTTTCCCGCTGTTTACAGAGCACGCAGAAGGCCGCTCCTGTGCGCTTTGATCCAACGGCCGTGCCAGCGCTCACGCCCAAATATGCAGCGGGGAAGCGGAGACGGAGGAGTACAGGTGTGTGCCACGCCGGCTTCAACGGCGGCGCGATATCTAACAGGCGGCCTATGAACTACTGAACAGCTGCACCTCTAGCAGTGGCCTCATAAACTATTGAATATAGCACGCCGAGGAATTTAGCCCGAGCAGGAGGAGCTGCACCATTAAAATTTTAAAGAAGATTTTTTAAGCTTGAATTGACCTGAATACACTCCGTCAGGTAATCAGTGATTTTTTTTTAGTCTATCACTTTTTTTGAAGCAGTTCCAAGCTGTAGTGAAGCGTTGTCGTAGAAAAGCTGCTTCTGACGAAATAAATATATTCATTCTCTATTTAATTTATAGTTTAAGACAAAAGGGTTTCATGCCGGGGTGCACCGCGGCTGGTCACGTATATGACATTTAAGATACATTTTAACAGAATGCGAAGCAAAAAAAAAAACGAGATGGGACGGATTCGTCTGAACCTGACTCCTACGCCATGGAGGTACGTTGCAAAGGGGAGCTAACGGCAAGCCTTTTATATACACCCTACGCCGTCTGGTGGTCCTATGACTTAAGCACGTTTAGTCTTAAAACGTGCTTAAGCACGTACTTAAGGACGTTTTTGTTTTCAATAGCCAGATGGCGCAAACGTCTCACGTTGGGTGCGCTTTCAAGGTAGTCGCTACTGACGTTTCGATCACTGCCAACTCCACAGAACGTGGTCTCTCCTGCGCGTGCGCTTATCAGACTCGGGATTCGGGAGAGCACGAAGGTCACTCCGCTTGCTGCCACGGCCGCATCTACGAAAGGAGCACGCTGTTCATACGCAAAGAAGTAAGAATTGTGAGAGTTTCTAGTGCTTGTCCGGTGTATACTAGCGCGTTCATTTAGTGAGTCTTCCTTTCCGTTTGAATAGCATGCCTAAAACGTCGAGCTATGATAGCTGCTTGTTCACGCACGTATTGTGTGTGCTCAATTTATGCGTGCTTTCTGATTCGGGTGTGCGCTGCAAGTTTCGAGCGAGTTGTTCTCCTTCGCGTGATATTGCAATTTGCTTCCGTAGCAATAATTTCTTTGCCTTAGCGGCAAAAAAAATAAAAAAAAACGCTCGACTGCCTCTGTGAATGTACGTTTAACTTTTGTGCTATACCAATTGTTTGAAGAGGGATCAACTAAAACTTTTTAAATTTTTCGCTCACAACCAAGGAAGGCGACGCCAATCACGGAATTCTAGGAAACACCTTAACAAGGTGTAATAAACACAGTCAGCGCTTCCTGCAAAAATATTTTAACATATTGTGCGTTTGTGCTGAAACATAAAAAGAAGTCTACGTCAACGTGTACTTCTCGGCACGACAAATTATAAAGAATGTGCTCAGCCTAGGTGCCCTCGTGTTAGTTTAAGTGCTATAAAATGTTGTACTTCTGCATATTCAAGCATAATTTTAAAGGTGATGTCATAAGAGAGGATACGTACTCTATTTACGCATCTCTATATTTCTCTGTTGCCCTCTTTACACATAAATGAATGAACTTCCTGTACACAAATCACACGTCGTGTAAAGAACAATGATCTATTTAGAGTCCAAGGTAACTTGAACAGGCAATCTTGGTTTCAGTTTTTCATCTCAGAAATTGCTATAAAATTTGACGTGTTCAAAACGCAAGCCTTTGACGTTCACTTTGTTTATATTAACCCTATATAATTCCAGCTTTTTCAAAAGGCTTTCATGATGTGATTGTCGCCAGGGCGGGCTTTGCCATCCTACCTGAACGAAGAAAGTGCAGGTGTTGAATATCTGTGCGCAATGCTGCCTATCGAGCACACATACATACCAAGCACATTAAGAGACCATATTATGTGGATGCATCAGTGCGCCCATTCATTCATGAATCTGCGTTTCTGCAAATCCGCGTGTGCGTCCATCCATTCATTTATCCGTCCATTCATGCATGTGTCCGTCTATCTGTTATTCCGTTCGTGCATGTGTCCGTCCATCTATCTGGCCATGCATCTTTCCGTCCATGTTTTTGTACGTCTCTAATATTAATATGTGACTCAGACATTGACATTAAACTCAGGACAGAGCTTCGCTACATCATCAGCACTCACTTTTTGTATTGGGTTGTTAGACTTTAGATAATGTGTGCTAGTAAATTCACCATTTGTCAGAAACAAAACACCAGTATTATCGTGGCACATGCCTACTACAGGTTGTATTGGCAGTATTTTCTAGGTATAGGGATGAGTTTCTACGTTGATCGCACAACAAAGTAAAATACCCTGCTCACTTTGGCAAGGCAGATTTTACCCTGAATTGTATTTTACACCAAATGTGCTTTATGTCATGCTACACGAAGACTTCAGTGTCGTATTTCCGTCAAATAAATGGTATCAACATAATAGACAGTCAGATGGCAAATAAAAGAATGTTCTGTCAACGGTAGTTGAACCCACAAATGCTCGATCTGCTACAAAGGACTGGGCCATGGTTCTTTTTTCCTTTATTGCCTTCTTGACGACAGGTCGAGATAGTGACACACTCTGAAAGCATTAAAGACGCACCATTTATATATAAACTGTCCTGCAAAAGTCCTCTTGACCAACAGTGTGGTGACGTAATGTATTACTACGTGCACTACGCAATGATACATACTGTGTAGCATTACGTCTCTCATAAAAGTGATATGCGAGATTAGCTTGCACAACACATCGTTGCTATATGTTCAACCCATTCGGTTATTTTCTAACAAGTAAAGGGACACCTAGTAGGTGAAGTGAAGTTCAACCTATCTAGTCTTCGCACGACACGAGGTGGTTTCCTCGGCCCAAGCGTCACCCTCTGCTCTATATCCGAAAAGCTCAATTCATACCAGAAGAGCTCGGCGACGCGTGCTTGCCATTCTACGTTGCAGACTGTACGAAAGAAAAAAAAACGCTTGTCGTTTGTAAATGCGTATTTACCAGCCGGGGTGCAAGACACACGAAGTCTAGACGATATGTTCTCTGCCTGCAGAAAGGATATATTAATCACTGGAGACTTCAATTCACATCATGTGGCCTGGGGTTTTAAAACAGATTTAAGCGAAAAACGCTCGTGGGAATGGGCTATTGGCAAAAATTTATGTTGTTTAAATTCGCAATCTGCTACTTTTGTCCGAGGTTTCTCTAAATCTGTGATTGACTTGACATTTTCAAGCTCATCTCTAAATATATGTTCGTGGCAAACTTTAGACTGTGCTACTAACAGTGACCACTTGCCTATTAGTTTTGTACTGAACTTTCCAAGAATACATGTCGCCGAAAGGGCCCGCTCATTCCTCAACTATAGAAAATTAGAAAAAGACTTGAGGGCTACTTTTGATCACCGCAAGGACATACAAGGTGACATTAGGGCTATGAGTCTGTGCGCAGTGTTAAAAAGATCAGTGAAAGACGCAACGTTTAAGTTAGACTCGGCCACAAGAGGTTCTTTTAGTCCATGGTGGACTGAAGAGTGCATGAGGAGCTATAGAAAACGGAAAGCTGCATGGAAACACCTGGTGGTCAACCAATGTCCAAAAAATTGGTGTGATTATAAATTCGCAGCAGCAGGCTTCAAACGCACAGTAGGTACAGCAAACGATGGTTATAATATGAAACGACATGAGTATCTTTCTAGGGCTAAAAACAAAAAAGCGCTCTTCAGATTTTTAAGATCTCAAAAGATGTTAACACCCACTGAAAACATTGACTCTTTTGTTCTTTCCCCCCGTGAGCTCTCTGAATTAGTAGAAAATATTGCGAAAGGGCTTCAAGATAGATTTATGTCAACTATACCACTGCACATTGTGAACCCAATGGCAGGCGAGGATTTCGAGGAGGTTACTTTAGATGAGCTGGCAGAGATAATAAGGCACTTATCTCCTTCGGCACCTGGACCAGACGGGGTAACAAATACAATGATAAAAGTAATATTCGAGATTTGTCCAACTGAAGTACTTAATCTGGTGAATTTTTCTTTGACAAAAGCTTGGATACCTGCGGAATGAAAGCTGTCTAAAGTGATTCCACTTCTTAAGAAGCAGGAAAAAGGATTCGCCTTGGACAATGTAAGGCCGATATCACTCACGTCAAATCTGGTTAAGCTAATTGAAAGAGTTTTGAATGCCCGGGTAATAAATTATATTAATAATAACGCAATATTAAACCCCAGTCAAATTGGTTTTAGATCTGGTTGCTCAATATAGTGTGCGCATGTTGATTTATATAGCCGAATACAACTGGCTCGGCGTCGGCGCCAATACTGTGCTTTAGTTACTCTAGATTTGGCTAAAGCGTACGATAGAGTTGAGCACTCAATTTTATTAAAACAGATGGAATATCACCACTTTCCCAACTACATCACTGCGTGGGTGTCGGAGTTTTTAAGAGGGAGAGAATATTACTGCTTTATAGATGGGTATTCATCGAATAGATATAAGCAGACACGTGGCGTACCACAGGGGGCAGTCCTGTCGCCAGTTTTATTTAACATTTTCTGAAGCTCCATTCCATCAACTAAGGATATTCAGGTATATGTGTACGTGGACGATATTGCTTTCTTTGCAAGTAATACCGACCTTCAATCATTATACCAGAGTCTGCAAAATTATCTCAATATGTTAGAAAGATGGCTTAAAAGTATTCACATGACCCTGAACGTAAAGAAAAGTGTGCTTCTTGCATTCTCTTTTCTGCAGCCTATCAACATCTCGTTAATGTACAGTAATGAGCTCATTCTGCAGGCGCATTCCCTTAAATATTTGGGCATCATATATATTGACACATTAAATTGGAGAAGTCACATTGATAATGTGTACTCCAAGGCAACACGGGCCATGGGGTGGCTACGGAAGCTTGCAAACCGTAAAGCGGGTTTAAGAAGAGATGTGCTAATAATGATATATAAACTTTATGTGCGGCCCATCAAGAAATTCGGATGTGTATTATTTTCTGGCAGCGCAGCTTATAAAATGAGACCCCTAATACTGCTGGAAAGAGAAGCGTTGCGTTTGTGTCTGGGTCTACCAAAGTTTGTTGCAAATAACGTGTTCTATATGGAAGCTCGCCTACCTTCTCTGCTAAATAGGTTTAAAATTCTTACTGTGCAAGCATTCTTAAAGATATACAGTTCACAACAGACTCTCATTTTACGCTTTCATTCAAGAACCGACTTTACTTTTCGAAACTCATTGGTCACGATTACACACCCCGCAAATAGTATTTGCACAAGCGCTACTAAAGCAACTAAATGTAAAAATTAGACATATTGGTCCAACACACAACCTAAAGTCAATGCTTGGCATACAATTCGATAATATATTTCCTCATAACGCGAAACAATTGGCATATAGGTATTTAAATGACCATTTAGCAGATTATCTAGCTCACCTAGAGATAAGCAATATCATAGCGACTGATGCATCTTTGTCAAAAGAAAAGGCTGAGGTTGGCATCTTCTCTCCTTCTTTGAACTGGT
Source organism: Rhipicephalus microplus (assembly GCF_013339725.1). Taxonomy (NCBI): domain Eukaryota; kingdom Metazoa; phylum Arthropoda; class Arachnida; order Ixodida; family Ixodidae; genus Rhipicephalus; species Rhipicephalus microplus. The sequence continues at coordinate 56,974 of NW_023612476.1, forward strand.
CCTTTTCGATTCCACTCCCAGATTATACCCCGGTATTCATGGCAGAATTATTGGCCATTGTTTTTGCCCTACGCAAATTATCCTCAAGCGAATCATTAGCAGTTATCAATACTGATTCGTTATCAGTTTGTAATGCACTTTCTGCGGCAGTAAATTCAGAGCTGATGAATACGTTTCGGCATTTAGTACCAAAAAACGTAAAAAAACTGCATTTTCTATGGGTACCAGGCCACCGCGGATTATATTTGAACGAAATGGCGGACTCTTTAGCAGCAGTATTCCTGGGTGGGCCCACCATCCCTGTTTTGCCAGATACGGCTTACGTAACCGCGATAAGGTTCCGAAATGCTTGCCTGCAATGGGGAAAAGGTCATTTGGATAAATTCAAAGATTTCGAGCATTTGAGCTATTGCTGGAATAAACAGTGGTGTGTATCTCGCCAGTTAGAGGTCACTTATACCAGATTGCGCTGTGCAGTTCCACAACTAAATTATTACCTTAACAAAGCTCGGCTCAAGGCGTGACCGCTATGCATTTGGTGCAACGAAATCGAAACAATTGAACATTTGTTTTTATTCTGTCATCGTTATTCTTATCAGAGAAAAAAGATCTTTAGTAGCCCCATTACAAAAGCTAGGAATACAAGTAAATCTACCAGTAATTTTATAACTTGGCGGAGCTTCATTTGGTTACAGCCACAGAGATGTATGCTCCGCTGTGTTTGATTACATCAACGCAACTAAAAGATTACCATGCTAGTGAATCCCTACCTTTTCAGATCTTTAGTTTATAATTCGTAGTTATGTCTTTCAAAAACAAAAGATGGTTTGACCGCTTGCTCAGCAGACATTTTTGTTTTTGGTAGTATTATTTTAAGCTACTTTTTCAGATTGGCTTCATTTTCATTTTAGTTTCAATTAAGTATCCTGCCACCCGGTTCTTGGCCCATCCCCCTTTGTGCGTAAGCGCCATTCATCAGGGGTCATCAGCATCAGCATCAGCCAGAGCGAGCGACAACAAACTGAGGGTTAGAAGAGATAGGAAAGATGGAAGCACGGTCATTGGAGTACGAGGACGGGGCTCACTTGCGAGAGCTCTTGTCGGCGTCGGTAGATGGCGTGGAGCAAGTCCAGTAAGTCAGAGCTACATTGTCGTCGAAGGTCGTCGGCGTCAGGAGGTGACGTAGGGCGAGCCCAGTTGGCCAGAGCTACGCTGACGCCGGAGATCGCAAGCGCGCGGAGCGCGCGTGCGCACAACCGGTCGGCACGGAATCCAGTAAGCGACTCCCGCTGTCTGACGGGAAGTGTTTGACGACGTAGGTGACTGCATTGTGAGATTATTCATGTCTTGACCAGCGCGTTATGTCCGTCAAACCATCTTACCCTCCCATGCTACTTTTGGTTCACGCCAAGTTAAGGGAGTGACCACGAGAGAACCTAACGTGAACGGGTAGATAGATAGATAGATAGATAGATAGATAGATAGATAGATAGATAGATAGATAGATAGATAGATAGATAGATAGATAGATAGATAGATAGATAGATAGATAGATAGATAGATAGATAGATAGATAGATAGATAGATAGATAGATAGATAGATAGATAGATAGATAGATAGATAGATAGATACATAGATAGATAGATAGATAGATGCACTCAAAGTCGCTGAAGTGGGCTAAGAAATGCTTCGCATATAAATGTCCGATGTTTGACCGATACAGACATCTAGTTTGTTGGACTACACTGCACACTAGGCGAATGTTTGAAGAAATGAGCACAATCACATAACAACTAATAAAATTTAAACTAAAGTCAAACATAACAACTAAATGTAAAACGCCCCTAACCGGTTAATAGTCAGTGTTGTTGTGCCTGCGTCCATGACATCGGTGGTGCACTCCATATTGTAGACACTATTGGCGTGATATGCTTCAATGATATTACCAACAGTCAGTTCACACGTGTTTGCGCTTTCAGTGTCAAATGTACCTTTTCAGTGAGAAAGGAGACACTTGGGAACACTGTCAAACTTCTCCCCAAACACCATAAAGCATGCCCACAAGCCTTGACGTTCTAGCACTCATTTCCCTTAAGCAACTCTCCCCCCTCCCCAGTTTTCCCTCCTAAGTCTGGAATGCCGCCAAACTTCCGTTAGCTCAATTCTTCCCCCCTCCCTTCTCATGGCCTCTTTGGTGTTATGTCGTTCGCGAGAAGTCTGCCAACTCTGTGCAGCGACGCCTAACTTTCCAGGAAAGCACGCACCTCCTTCACACTCGGGCGAAGACTTTATCGAGCGTCTCGCGTGGATGCACTTCACTCAACAAGAAAGCTGAGTGAAGCAGACCGCAAAGTTGGAAGGGGGAAAAGTTGGCCTCTGATCTAGGATGCCCTCACGCAGGAATCTCGCGTGAAAATTTGCAAGGTATAACTGATCAACCGACGCGAATGGCTACGAGCCTGTGATGTGGGATAGAACATCAGTGTGGGTGATATCCGCTGTAACGTTGCACAGAAATCGCCATTACATGGCGAAAACAGTGATTCAACTCTGTCCTAAACAAGAAAGACGGCGAGGAAATCTCTCTGATAGGTAGAAGCAACAGGTAAAAACGCAAAGTACTTCTAAAGGACTAAGAATAGAAACACTGCTTCACATGGAAAAAATATATTGTAAAAAAGGACAGGCATGCAAGTCAACCACTACAGCATAACTGGTTTGCTTCCCTGCACGTGGCAATGGTATAAGGAGATCGAAAGAGCAAGAGGAAAGAGTAGAAAGAGAGAGAAAGTTAGCACATATCTTAGCACACACACACACACATACATTCAGTCAGTTGCATGTTCATCAAGCCGACTTCACTGTTATCTTAGGAAACTTTGACGAGGTCTTCCATCAAAGTATTCTGGAGAAATACAACAAAGTGGGGCAAACGAGTCTGATTCCTGCTGAATGGAAATTGTCTGTGGTGAAGCCAACTTTAAAGCCTGGTCACCCTGCACAACACGTGAAGTCATTCCGGCCAATGTCACTAACTTCTAATGTTACGAAGCTGGTGTAACGTATGGTGCTGTTTCGTCTGGACGCCAGATTACAGGATCTCACTTTCAGGATCTCACTTTCTTTCCTTATGTCATGAGCGAATTTCATCGCCACCGTTCAGCCCTCGACAGCATAGTAGATTTTGTATCATCACTTAAATCTGCTCGAGCAAACAGACATTCAGCGTATGTTCTATTTCTTGACATAGAGCAAGCGTTTGACTCGGTAACACATAGGGCGATTTTTCGTGTACGGATGAATGGAGGAATTTCATGTCGTCTGTTATATTTTCTCCGTGATTTTCTATCTGAGCGCAGAAGGAAAGTGCGCATAGGAGAAGTACAGAGTGAACCTCTCGCTGTTAAATGTGGCGTCCCGCAAGTCAGCGTCTTCTGGATGTTTTTGTTTAACAGCGCACTTGCTGGACTTCCAGGCCGATTACCGCAAGAATGTGACTTTCCTATAGACCTAGCAATTCATGCTTATGACATCACACTCTGGGTCAGTGGGCCATCACACCATGTTCCACATCTTCTTGGTATATTGCAGCGAGCTCTGAATGCAACTTCAGAATACTTGGTGGAAGTTGGCCAGCAGGTTTCACCTGCGAAGTAAGCTGCGATTGCGTATCATTCAAGGCAACGCGCTCGTCGAAGCCTTGGCAGCCTTTACCTCGGAGACACACCGATACAGTGGGTGCACAGACATCGCTACCTAGGTGTATTCATCCATGATCGCCTTTCTTTGCACCCGGCCGTTAAAACTGTGAGGTGAAAATTGCTATCCCTGCATGTTCAAGTATGTAGCTGCCCTGACTTCAAGGAGTGATGGCATTGATCAGATGACGGCACTGCAGGTTTATCTATCAGTTGCACTATCTTGCGTGATGTATGCCTTGGCAGTCTTGAATGTACCACCTGCTTTAATGTCTCAGCTAGAACGGGGTCAGGGTGGTGCCCGTCGAGTACTGCTTGGCTTACCTCGTGAAGCACAATCCATCTCACTACTGACTGAAGCACACCAGTTGCTGCTAAGGCTGCAAGTTGGCCAGAGAGCGCTACGTCGTATTGAGCGTATGAACCAAGCCCTAGATAGCAAGACACACTTTAGCAGGCTTTACAGCGCCCACTTTCTCGGATAGATAAAATGGTGGCGTTGTTCAATAACATGACTGGCAATTCCAGCGAAAGTATTGAGTTTACAACATCGACAGAGCAAAGCCCTTGTGCCTTCCCAACCCATCTGTCAATCCCAGGAATACTAAAAAAGTGTGACCAACCTGTTTCGGAACTATACCAATTAGGCCATTCACACTCATTTGAAAAATTCGAAGACTATGCAAAAGTATTTACGGACGCTTCTGTACGCTGCGATGGCCTGAGCGCTTCTGCAGCTTTCTTCTGCCCTTCAACGGATATCAGTCGGTTATATATGTACCCCTCGTCGTCCGTAACTGCTGAGCTAGCAGTGATTGATGTCACCCTTAAGTACGTACAAAAAGGGTTACCAGCATTGAAGGTTGTCATCCTTACCGACTCTCGTGGTGCCCTTAGCAGACTCACCAGAAAGGAGACCAACAAACCTATTCTAAGCAGCATCATAGAATAATCAACAATATTCTGCCGAGTGGTGTATGCCTAGCCGCATATGCCTATCTATCTATCTATCTATCTATCTATCTATCTATCTATCTATCTATCTATCTATCTATCTATCTATCTATCTATCTGTCTATCTATCTATCTATCTATCTATCTATGACTTTTAGCTCTCCTGGCCGTTTGGCTTATGGTATCGATACCAAGCTTGGTAAGTTATACCATGACAGTATGACGAGCATAATTGTCCAATCATAACATAGAAATCATGACATGTGTGTCATTAATGTCAACGATTTACATTTCAAAGTATCGCTTCTCTTTTCGTAGTTTCGTTCGCATGACGCGTTGCAAAACTGGTATGGTATGGCATGGTTGTATGGCAAACACAACCGACAGACCCTAACATATAATTCATGAAATGCGTGTCAGGCGACAACATGACAATATGCCATGCTCATGTTGCGCTCATGGCCATTTGGCTAGCATCATATATACAAAATTTGGTATTACGGTAGTTGAATGAATGACGCAGGTATGTGACTAGTGCAAACATAATAATCATGAGATGTGTGTCGCGTAACAACATGACTACATGCCACGCTCATGGTGCGCTGGAGGCCGTTTCGCTAACTTCGCTAGTACTGAATTTGGTATTGCGGGACGTGAATAGATGACGAATGTATGAGACTGGTTCAAGCATGATAAACATGAGATGCGTGTCATGGAACAACATGACTACATGCTAAGCTCATGATGCGCTCGCGGCCGTTTCGCTAGCTTCACATATACGAAATTTGGTATTAAGTGACGCGAACGGGCGACATAGGTACATGGCACATGCTAACATGATAATTACGATATGCGAGTAATGTAACAACATGACGACATGCTATGCTCATGATGCGCTCGCGGCCGTTTCGCAAGCTTCACATGTATAAAACTCTGTATTACGCGATGCGAGCAGACGACATAGGCAAATGCAACATCCAAACATGATAATCACGACATGCGTGTCATTTAACAACAAGACAACATGCCACACTCATGATGCACTTGTGGCTGTTTCGCTAGTTTCACAGATGCCAAATTTGGTATTACGTGACGTCAACGAATGACGAAGGTACGTGACTGATGCAAACATGATAATCATGAGATGCGTTCCATGTGACAACATGACTACATGCCACAGTCAAGGCGTCAATACACTTCAACGTGAAACGGCGTGCGTGCGCACCGGCATTGGTTTCGTCGTGCCATGCCGGCGTGGTCACGCCAGGCACCGGTCCTGCCATATACTTCAGGTCCCTAGATGAAACAAGTTTCCAAGGTAGCGACACCCTCCCTTTTCCTCCTCGCTTATTTGCCTGAAGCGCCCCCTAGAAGGTTCAAAACTTTCATCCAAAAGCGAATGTTTGGGTTCTGTTGCTGCGGCGAATAGAAGTAAATGAAACAAAATGGAACGAAATAAGACGTAGAGTAAACAGTTACCTTTATGAACATAAACGGCACAACACAAGAGCGAGCGGGATGTGCGTTACTCAACCGGCAACGTTGTGCAGTTCTATACTTTACACCACTTAGCCATTGCGTCTCGCGTAGTACATTTTAGTTCCACGGCCGCGGTATTACGTCCAGTTCTAACTAGTCCACTTCTCCGATTGTGTTTTGTTTGTGTTGTGACACTGTGAACGTGCTTCTTGCTGGATCCTGTAAGTGGCCACAGGGCGTGACGTTGTGACGATTGATTACAACCGGCTTGTGCACACGCAAGAAAAAAACTACGACCAGACTGGTACGAACACTCGTCCAGCAGCACTGCGATGACGTTTTTTTTTAAATGTGCCCATTTAGACAATCGTGATGCCAAGTGATTCTGATGCGGTGCTGGGAACTTCGTGAAAAGTGAGAGTTCTACTGGTGAGGTGTCTCGAAGCAGCGCGTTTCGGCTCAAGCGGGAACTGGTCAAGAGTGAAATGTTTCTGAAGGTGCGCTGATTACAACCTACAGCTGCTCTGTATACGTGCATACCCACATGTATTTTTACCAACTGGCATGCACTAGACACGCATTAGACGCGCGCCTGGCATTTCAATAAAAACCGACAAGTGAACTCGCTTCGAAGATCCGCGTCGACATACGTTGACGGAGTTGCACAAAAGCATTCGCGTGAAATGGTTCATAGTTGCACTTCATGGTGCGCTTCATCTCGGAAAGCACGAGGTAAGTTGAAGAGAGCGAAACGATTTTCTGTTGTTTACGGCAACACAGCATTGCTGAAAAACGCAGATGTTGCATTGAACGAGCATGGCGAAACAATCTTGGTCGACTTAGCGCACACCGAAACGCTCCTCCTTTTCAGTTTACGTTCTGGTTACGATTTTGTCTTTGGTCACGGCGAGAATGCGGCTGGAGCCATATGCGCATGCGTACTCGTTTTAAACCTTTTGCATAATAATAAATAACACCACCAGCCATTTGCAAGATCACGTGCAAGTAATGCACCAATTACAGACACGGATGGCAGAAAACAGAGGAGTAATCGAGAGAGTGAGGACGACGGCTCGAGAACATTGAGTGACGCTACCTTGTTTCATCTAGGGACCTTACATATACTCGCAGGCGCGCGCCGCGCTGCATTGCTTTGGCACTTGCGTGTTTCAGCGCGTCCTGCGTCCCTCTGTCACGAAAAGAGGCAGACGCAGGGTTGTCTGGGTAACGTATCCGCCATTGGGCCGATGGACGCTGGTCGCGCCGGTCGCACCTGGCGTGAGGCTATAGAGTTTTCTCGTTTTGCAACGTATAGCGTCGCTGTGCGCAGCGTGCGCGCGCGGCAACGTCACGTTGGAGTATATTGGCCCTTCATGATGGACTCGTGGCCGTTTCGCTAGCTCCACATATACCAAATTTGGTGTTACGTGATGTCAATAGATGACGAAGATATATGACATGCGCCAACATGATAATCATGACACGCGTGTTATGCAAGAACATGAGACTATACCACGTTCATAGCGTGCTCTCGAGCGTTTCGCTAACTTCACATATAATAAATCTGGCATCTCGTGACGTGAATAGATAAACGACACATGAAAGGTAAACCACACATCCAAACATAATAATCATGACACGGAAGTCGTGCATGGCATTATTTACCTCTACTTTGTAACGTTGTGGTGATTTTAAAGTGACATATCAACCTTCCTGATTCGTTCTTCGCATATCATCAATTCCCACTGTACGTAGGATCTGCCAATTTTTTATCTCTTTCTCTTTCATTAACCTCTCTCTCTCTCTCCGCCTTGATGGTGGTCCGCACTGCAGGCGACCATTTAGCACCCAGTCGGATAGTCTCACATTCCAGATAATTTCACACTTTCAATGACTAACGAGCCCGGATACCTATAAGCTGGGAAAATTTGACATGATGACGAGTGGGTGAAACTCTAGATATCATATCGCTGAGTAAGCGTAGGTTACTCGAGTGTTGCCCCATATATTGTAAATTTAGGTAAATAAAGTGAATAAAGAAATGTAAACTTATTACACCTTCACTCAGTCTTAGAAATTCATCGAGGATTTAGAAAATGGCTGTTGTGTGAAGAATATACCATGAAAGTGGCCTTAACAACCCGCCATCTTACCTGTGCCAGCATACCAATTTAAAATGGTGGTAATTTCTTAGGACATACAGTGCTCGGTGTGTGTTTGTATTCTAAGTCTGGTTGAGACGCCGTGACATCTACACACAATTTAGTAGTGCTCGCTTCTTCGATACTTTTCTCAGTAAGATATTTGCACCCGGAACAGCAATCTGTCACAGTACTAATTTCCTATGTTTACGCTGATGTCTATTGTAACAACCTTTTGTGTGTATTTCTCACATATCTTTCTACTATAGAAACCGTTCCATGCCGCGACCACAGCGCAAGGCAAGACTAAGTCCTAGGGTGCTTCACCTATAAAAGGGGAAAGAAGTTCCACACAAGAGGCACCCTTTTCACCAACAGCTTCGGATTATTTTGTGGGCTGTGCATCGTTTGTACAAAAAATTGTTGCGAACTTAGCACTTAGCTCATCCTGCATTAGCATTAAAATTGATTATCTAGGCGGGTTTTCACCATTGTCTTCGCCATGGTGTTTTCATAAAGGGCAAACAGATGACGTCCTTTGGCGTTCAGTTTGTTGTAGTCGCGAGTAGAAGCAGTCATACCCTGGAGAAAACTACAGCTAAAGGAGAGATGGAATGAGCCAGCTCTACGTCGCCATAACTGTGCTTGTCAGAAATTATATTCTAGAAAAATTAACCACAGTTCAAACATTGTTACGAATAGCCCGACTAGATATCGTTTGACAATGACTACACATGCCCAGGGTTGTATGCAGACATTTTTTGGAGGGCAAGGGACACCTCTTTGGTGAGCACCGGGCAGGCATGGAAAATGGTCGTAATGCGCGGTGTATGCGTGGGAAAAAAATTAAGAGGAAGGGGGTGGGTTGGTGTAGTATAGGCACGGAGTGCCACCGCCCGAGTTTGAGCCTCGTCATAGGTTGGACCCCGATTGCGGCAGTTTTGCACAGGCTACATGGTAAAGGCTGGTATACTGTGTGACGTCAGCGCACGCTAAAGAACACTAGATTGTCCATATTCTTAAAGTCCTCCATTGCGGTGTTCCTCATGTTCACGCTGTGGTTTCAAAAAGTAAAACCGCACATATCACATTAAATAGACGAATAATTATCGGCCCACAGATACAAGTATGACTAATTAAGGTAGTCTATTTCACCGTACTTAGAACTATACGCCCAGGGTTCGATTTACGTAAGAGGGCTCTTCTTTTCGAAAGGGTTGCTGCGTAACAGCAAGACCACTTGTGTGTGCATTTTGTTAAAACGACAGTGTACTATGCCGAAGTGAATCGAAACTTCGCTGGCGATATTTTTGTCATGCAGATAGCGTCGGTAATATGTGTAATATGCGCATGAACAGAGGGTGAAGAAAAATTAGAATAAAGAAAGTTTTTTGAATTTGGAAGACCTGAAAGTTGAACCAGTGATGTCAAGGATAACGGTGATAACTACAGGGTGATCCACAGACTGCGCTACCGGCGCACACGAGCGAGGGCTTACAAATGTGCCTTATATTTAGCACACCTCCCTCTGCAGCACTCTTGGTTGGCGGGTTGTAGTTTCACTTTAGGAAGGGTGTGATCGGGCTGGTTGGCAGTTCCTGATCTGAAACGTTATAGTGCGAGAAAGAACACAATGAAAGAGGAAAGAAGAGACAAAGAGAAGCACTAATTTTCATCTCAGTTTTACCACTTAAGTGGTTTTACTATGTAGAATTGGTGAAGTAGTGTACCGTGACATAATGATTGATAGCAGAGAGGCTTCGTTGCTCCGAATGCAACGAAGATTTTTCGTGCAGTGTTCATTGTCAGTGCAAATGTAGCTATGCAGTAGTTTCGTATCAGCAGCGGGTTAGGAGCCTCCACCCCCTGTCCCATTGTGATAAGGAAGGAGAAGTTAGTGAACACAAGCTCAGTTATGATAATTAGTTCTATTTCTGAAATAGTCAAGAAGTTAAGAAACTGTCCCCTCATTCATTTGAAGGCCCGTGTGCTCAGATGTGGGTGCACGTTAAAGAACCCCAGGTGGTCCAAATTTCCGGAGCTCTCCGCTACGGCGCTCTCATAATCATACGGTGATTTTGGGACGTTAAACCCCACATATCAATCAATCAATCAATTAATCAATCAATCGATCAATCAATCAATTGCTCTTTCAAATGAAATTGGTGGCGGTGGGCTTGCGATGCGTTATTTTGGTTCGCTGACGATGCAATAACGTATCTTCTGTTTCAAGCCATGTGACCGTGTCATGTCTTCTTGCTGCATTATTGCAGCTTCCACGTGCATGAATTGTATTTATTTATACCTATTGTTTCGGGGTACCATAACAGAAACTAGATAAACTGCTACAATAACTGACGCAGAAAGGCAACGACGTCGACACACAAATGTCACGCATTAGCTGCAGTGGGAAAATGACAGGCACACTAGCAGGAAGCGCAAGGCCTCGCCGCATCATCGGCTCTAGCTATCAATACTGATTTTGGAATCCTCGAATGTGCATTAGTTTATGCGTTTGGTGCCCATTTGCTGGGGCGCGCACACCTTGTTGCCTGTATCTTGAAATCACGATACGTTATATGAGTGTGTATTACATGCTTTTGGGTACCACCTTCGCGGGGGAATTCGCCTAAGCTGTATCCAGCTTCAGCTTCCGAACACTAATAGACAATGTGCAAGGTTTAGTGTACTGATGTACAATATACAATCAAGTATGCCAGTGAAAAGCATAGTTCCGTTTCATTTATTACTGATGGTTGAGACGGAGGTATGAGCCATGAATTGTTGCTTGTGATTGTGTATGTTTATTCTGGGCACAGAATTATGGTCCACTATATTGGTTAGAAGAAAGATAAAGCAGCTATAGTACTCTCAAATTTACGCACTCTGGTAATGCGCAAGAAGTTTTGTGCATAAGGGAGAACGTTACTTGGTGCAATCGCTTTCTGATACTGTAATGTTATACTTTGATGTACACTAGCCACATCCAGGAATGAGTTTATTTAGTCGCTCTGAGAGATTGTTGTCGTATAGGAGCGTGGCTGGGCTACAAAGATAGGCTGTTGCAAGCAGGACTATCGGTACCCTAGTTCACTAGACGAGCCATACACTGGCGCACTCACAAGTTACGAAGTTCGACAGGTTAGGTGGTACATTCGTGCTGTACCTAGAAAGCTTAACGTCCATAATGAGAACTCCAACTGCATTTGTAGAGCAACTTGCAAGAATAACCAACCTTGTTAGAAATACAGCAGCCTATTTTCTGCCCACGCGACTCGGAATAATAGGATTACAATAATGAGAGGAATTAATAAAGAGGTTTGTCGAAGCACCTTTTCGTGTTGCCTGGCTTTCCTCTTTTTTTTATTTCAGGCGCGTGCTTTGGTATTTTTGTTATTTCTGATACCCGAAACGTGTCTTCTAGTCAAGTGAACAAACTAATGAAAGAGTCCTCCTGCTTGGAAATGGGGGCAACCAATGCTTGGCCTGGATGGGCCCAGCTTACTGCAAGTATTGCTTTTTTTCTTCTTCCTTTCGTTCTTTGTTTCTTTCTTTTTCAGTATGCACATAAGGCATTCTTGACGTAAGCATCAATTAAGGCGGACAGCCATCCGCGAAGCGCTGTTTTCGAACGTCTGACCCCGCATATAATTGTAATATTATTACTGGAAAGCTGTCTTAGGGCTGAAAAGTTATTGAGTCTTCTATATCTTTTCTGGAGTTTGCAGAACGTCCCAACGGAATGGCCATCATGCGTTCATGGAAATGCAGGTAAGGCTATAATTTTCCCAAAATTAAAAACTTAATTAAACATGCATTTAGTTCTTTCATTTATTTATTCATTTATATACTCTCAGAGCCCGGGGGCAATACAGAGACGAGTGGTTCAGCTTCAATACATCAATATTGGCAATTTTGAAGGCGGCAGGTTCTTCGATTGCAGCAAGGAATTTTGGAAAGTGGTTCCAGTCGCTATATACTTGTTTCGGCAAAAAAGAAGCATGAAAAGTGTTAAAGGGGCATAAGAGAACTTTAATATAATGGCCGAAACGTGATGAAACGTAAGCTAGGGGAAGAAAAAGATCATTTTTGAGTGTTGAAATTGTGTAAAAAATATATGAAACTGCTTTAAGCAAAAGCACTTACGACGCGACTTCGGTGCCTATAGACCTTAAATATCTTTCATTAAGGAAACACTGGCATAGCTGTACTAATTAGAAAGCCCAAAACAAGCAGCAGGATTTTGAACCGACCGAAGGGCTGCGGTTAATACGAAATAAATGAACCACATATAGAACAGGCATACTACAATTTATATCTAACGAGCATTGTGTACTAGGTAAGTTTTAAATCTGAAGGAATGGATGAAAGATCACGGTGAAAAAATAAAGGCATGTGATTAGCGTTATTAATTACATGCTGAACGGGCACACTACAGGAGAAGTTGTTGGTTATATGCCCACGAAGATGACGGTAACTACTTACAAGATTTAAAGGAGAGTTTTTAAGGGTATAAAAAAATTGTTGTCGTTAACTTTCTTAGGATGCATTATTCGCATCACTTTGCACTTACTAATGTTCAGTTTCATGATCCACTTGTCGCACCAGTTAGCAACAGCGTCGATGTCAGAATGTAAAGTAGAAACGTCACATGTTATGAATGACACGATACAGGACGCACTTGTTAGCGAAACGTCAAATGGTAGAATCAATTCCGAGAGGGATATCATTGATATAAATCGGAAAAACTTATGAACCTAAAACACAACCTCGGGGTACACCTGTTGTAAAAGGAATGGTAGGAGAACTATAATTATTAGCATGAACAGACTATAAACGGCTAATTAGGAAAGAAGAGTGAATCCAGTCTAGGATGTTAGGGTGTATACTGAGCTTGCTCATTTTATGAAAAAGAACGGTATGCGAAACAGTGTTGAAGGCTTTAGCTGAACCTAAAAGTATGGAGTCTCTAATATTATTATTGTCAAAAGCACGAAAAGATGTGTTAGTAAAAAATAGAAACTGTCTTTCGCAAAAGAAGTGCTTTTGAAGCCGTGTGGCAAAGAGGAGAAAAACGAATTGAATTCAATAAAAGATACAGAGTTAGAATAAATGATTTGCTCGAGAAGTTTTCAAGGTAGGCTTGTTAAAGATATTGATGTGTAATTGAACGGAGAGTGGGTGCTACCTAATTTGTGAAGTGAAACCACCTTACCCACCTTCCAATTGTCTGAAAAAGAAGTAAAACACTGGAAAGACAGCGAAAAAAGTTAAGCGAGTGCGAAAGAAGAACAGAGTTTCGTGCTTTTTACGAACTTTGAATTGATGTCATCATTGCCTGCGGAGCTAGACAATTTCATACTTTTTTTTATTAGACGACACACTCCAGATGAATCAACAGAGATAAAATCCATGAAAAAAAAGAAACGGTCTTCGGCAGAAGGCAAGGAACGTGGTGTAGGGCGAGAACAACAACAAAGAGAAACTTCATCATTCTGCAGCTGTCACGACTAGAAACAGCATCACCATTCTTATCGAGTAAGTGAAACGTTGTAGGCCTGCTGCCACGAACTGCATTCCAGAACTGCTGAGGATTATCTTTAAATAAGACGATTAGGATTGTATTGTGAAATACGTTTTTAGCCTGTGCAATGGTGCTTTTGTACTCGTGTTCAGCGACGAAGTACGCGTTCTAACGCTCAGACGTCATAACCACTTTTGCTCGGCGGGAAATTCTTTTCTTCTTGTTAAGTAATCGCTTCAAATGGGTGGTAAACCAAGGAGCTATGGACCAAGAAAAGATCTCTCTTTATGAATGTGTGGTCAATAAAAAAGCGACCTTTCCTCTAAACACAAACGAATTTCCTTGAATGGTGAAGAAAGAAAAGTTGGTGAAAAGATAACTTGCCGTGGGCCAGAATCGGTTCCTGCCCACAGCGAGTTATCTTTTCACCCACTTTTCTTTATTCGCATTTACCTTATAGTTTGGTCTAATAACCACCCCTATACTTTCCTTGGCGATATTGTCCGTTAGATTTCAATAATATTGTGTCAAAATACTGAAAAACGAGCGCTTAAGTATCTACCTATTTACCTTATATATATATATATATATATATATATATATATATATATATATATATTATAACGACGGCCGTACCGGACGTCGTCTCATAAGCGGTAGAGCGTGATTTTGTTCCCCCGTCCTCCTGCTCTACCTGTCACCCTTGGAGCTCCTGTCTGGTCGATGGGTAAGCCCTCTAACACCAGTGATGGCAGAACTCAACACGTTCGTTGTTGCAATCACTTCTCAGCCACTTAGGCCTCACTACACTGTGAGTACCTCTCACCAAGACCCTCCGGTATTTTCAGGCCTTCGTTGCGAAAGTGACAAAGAATGGCTGGACAGTTATAACCAAACCAGCGATTGTAATGATTAGGACGAGGCACACAAACTGCACTACGTTCCTTTTTACCTCACTGGGGTCACTAAAACCTGGTAATACAACCACAAAAGCGACTTCTCCTATTGGTTGACCTTCACAGGACATATTCGTCAAATATTTTGCACGTCTGCCGAATGCTCTGCGGCAGCGAAACAGAAGCTGGCCACCCGCATCCAGGAGACGACGAATCGTATACGACTTGAATTGAAGATGTTCTGGCTCTCTGTCGCCGAGCCCAAAATGATATGACGGAGACTGATAGCATCCGACACCTACTGAAAGGTAACAACTCTGTTGCCTTCAACGCTCTCGTTATCCAGATACCATGTCACAGGTCCCGTTAATTAGGGAGGCGATCGCCGGGCCAATTCCAAGGGCCGAAGTATCGGCCCCCTGAACCGCACCACGAAAGCGTGGACAATTTAGAGGTGGTCCTATTTGGCACGCCAGTGGACACCGGCTGTGGCCCAAAGAACAAGTCAGAGCCGAGAGTTGGTAAACAAAACAAAATTATATTCTCGGTTATGGCAGACCAAAACGATACACAAGTATGCACACTCGCCAATAGTTGAATACAATGTGTCACCAATCAAACAATGTACTACACAGTACAATCAGCCACACTCGAAACAACGGACACAGACAACAATACGCACTACAATGCAGTCGCATGCATCGAAAAACCAAGACACTTAAAGACTAAAGAATTAAAAAACTTATTCAGTCCAAAGTCCTTCGAACAAAAGTCTGAATGATACTCTTCCGAGAATCACTCACTCAAAGTCCAGCGTTGTCGTTCCGCTACCCCCGAAGTTTCTCTTCCAGGAAACCTCGCGTCTTCAATCGGCCGCTCTTCAGGCTCCCTACTTCTTCGCCGGAAGCACGTCGGCTTCACACACGCAGCTGTTGCCACGCGTCTTCGCTCGATAGCGGTAGACACACACTCTTGCCTGTAGCTCGAGTTTTCACCCCTCAGGTTGAAATCCTCTTCTTCTACTCCTTTGTCAGGGAAGACAAAAGGCTTCGCCCACAAGGCGGAACACCCTACGTACTCTGGCGCATTCTTTCTTCTTCTCCTGCTTTGTCACTAAGGACAAAACCTACACCGACAGACGCGGCGGCATACCCCACGCACACGGGCGCTAACTTCATTCTTCTCCTGCTTTGTCACCAAGGACAAAACCTTCGCCGACTACACGGCGGAATACCCTACGCACTCTGGCGTTAACTTCCTTCTTCTGCTGATCTCCCATCTCGACTGCTCGATTGAATACCTTTCGCGCGAGATTCCAGAAAGTTCTCATCATTTCGTCGACGCGATACGCAGCGAAGGCTGGGGAAAGGGCGAGATGGTAGGAGGGCCCTCCGCGACGGACGACGCAACCCTGAATCACCACGCCCCTTTCCATCGAGAACTTTCTAGGGCTTGCTCGGCCGCCAATGCGAGGAGGTTTCGTCGGCGAACCTACGCTTCCGAGGGAGAGAGACGCGCGCCCGGGGAGTCTATGGATGCTTTTTTTCTTTCTTTATCGTTGACCTCTCGGCGCTTCGCCGCGAGAATTTGGCGGCGCGCCCTTTTTTGAGCGCTCGTTTTGTGACATACCACTACAATCCAGAACATCGCCACATGCCAACGTCTCAACGCGCTTCACTCCATGTGCCTTCCACATGCCTCTGGCGGCGCTCACTTTACTGGAGAGCATGAATTGTGAGCCCTTATCCACTTAATTTTCAAAAAGGAACTCCACGGCCTTGTTCCAGGCAGCGCAACCGTTGCGTCCGTCCACACTCCTACTGCCAACTTGCGTGAGACAATCAAGGGCGAACTGGCACCGATGCCAAGCGCCGCATATGCCCCGTCTCCTGTGCCCTTTCGCGCACCTTCCAACGCAGAGGTTGAATCACGTGCCCCTGCACCAGTTCCGACTGTGCCTGTAGACGCTGGATGTGACCATTTGGCTTCGATGGCAACGCAGACGCCGAGGCCAATCCCTTATTTTACATGGCCTCCTCCGAGCCTCGGCTGCTTCTGCTGTGGCATAAGGGGTCATATTACCGTTTCTGCCGCCGCCGTCAGCAGGATGAATGACGTGGTTATTCAGCTCACGGAACAGATTTGGCCTCGAGACCTGATGCCTACAATGCCGCACCATATCCGTTCACCTACCGTTGGTCGTCCTCCCCTCCCCAGTATCAAGCAGGGTCTCATCTTTCTAGTTCATCTCGCCACCGTTATCCGTCACTGGTTCAGCATACGTCATCACCCTTGCGTCCCGCACCGATCTCTTTGGACAGCCAGCCAGAAAACTAGAAGGTATAGTTTGGAGAGGAAACTGCTCATTGTCTAAACGTTACAACTCCTCCGTCTCGTGCAGCTAATTTACTGCCTGTTTAAGTGGAAGGTGTTTCTGTTGACACTCTTATGACAATGGAGCCCGATTTCGGTGATCGATCGTGAATAGTGTTTTCGCATTTGTAAAGTGCAAACTCTTTATGTCGGTTCCATGTTATGCGGTGCTAATAGCCGCCCTATTTGCCCAGCCGGACCGTGGACTGCTCGTGTTCTCATTGATGGAATCCGTCATCACATACGGTTGGCTGAGCTGTCTTCGTGCGCTCATAATATATTCTTAGGCTGGGACTCCTTGTCAGCTGCGTCTGCTGTAAGTTCGTCTGGTAGGCTCCTCATTCGTATTATGGACACTGAGCTTGCTTCTGCTGCCGAACTTTTGCCGCCCAACCTTGTCACAGCTGCATACTTTCTCTAGCCTCCCGGACGAGAACGTGTTCTTGTGATCCAGCCACGAGAAATTCTAGATGGTGACGCAGTGGTTGTTCCTTGCCTGCGTTGCATTTTTCGAGGGATCGTCATGGCATATTGTTTAGTGTTTTTCTCACGTGGGTATGCAAGCATCAAACAGACAAATGTACAGACAGACAGACAGACACACCAAAATTTTTGCATCGTAAATCCCCAAGAAAGACTGTCGTCTTTACAAAAATGTGTATTTGTTAAGAACTGCTATAGTGGTAAAATTCGGACAACTTTTGGCAACGTGGGATGCAGGGATACGCGCCTATCACAACGTGGGCGTTTACGATCTACAGAAGGACTCGTTCTTGTGCTTGCTATTAAATATAGCGTAGCGCGATGAGACACAACGGACGCACTGAACAATAACCACAAGCGCTGTGGGGCGTTTATGAATTTAGGTTGTGGTAAATGCGGCTCCAATGATTGATAATTGATACAGAGTCCTCGAAGAAGCGGCACAACGCCGAAGTAGCTATGAAACTACGAAGGCTACTTACCAAATCATTGTACACTAAGATCCCTTTTATGGTCTGACTGAAACTGAAAACATATCAGTACTGAGTGCCTGATTACTGATGGTTACGTGTTGAAATATAGCACTCCGTCTGAATTTCAAGCATCTACACAGTTTTGTTTTTCACCACGTACCACTTCGCTGTACTGACGTTCTATTGGATGGTTCCCGAAAAAAAAAAAAGATCACTTTGCACGTAATAGCCGATACGTGAAATGCTGTGCGAGGAAAATTGAGAAAATCTAATTAGACACTGGAACTTAGTTGTTGCTCGCGCCGCCCATATCGTTTTTCTCGCCGCCCATATTGTTGCTCGCGCCACCCATATATATTTCATTATGTTATGTCATACTACCGGGAAAATCTTAAAGTGATAAGAAAAATACCAACAAAAAAATTGGCAGCATATTCACGGAGGGAATGATGGAGAGTGGGGCGAAGCATTCGTCCGTCCATTCGTTCTTGCTTCCGTTCGTCCATGCGTCCGTCTCTGTGACTGTCCATGCGTCCATCCGCCCGTCCGTGCGTGCATCTGTTCGTGCGTCCGTCCCTGCGTTCGTCCATGCATCCGCCCCTGCATCCGTTCATGCGTCCATCCATGCATCTGTCTGTGTTTCCGTTCGTCCATCTATTCAACACTCCAAGTACCACCACCTCGCATCTTTTCATCATATATTTCCCATATAGAAGCACCGCCATCCAGCGGACATTTCAAGGATTAAACAAGAGGTGGCACACGCACACTTTCTTACGGCTTGCGCTTCGGGTCTAATTCCCACCTTTAACCACCATGAATTAATGGTATATAAATAGTTCACTGTATTCATGGCACTGTGACCCAACGCTCGCTAAACCTTTCTAAAACTGAGGAGGTTACACCCAGCGAGTATAGCGTAGCAACCTTTTCCTGTCAGATAGTGCTCAAAGTACATGCCGATGGATGTTTATGGGAAATGAGAGACAGGGGAATACGGCTTTTACTTTCTTACGGCTTGCGCTTCGTATCTACTTCCCACGTTTAACCACCTCGAGTTCATTCATGGTATATACTAGTTCATTGTATTCATGGCACTGCGGCTCAACGCTCGCTAAACCTTTCTAAAACTAAGAAGGTTACACCCAGTGAGTATAACGTAGGAACCCTTTCTTGGCAGATAGTGCTCAGTGTACTCGTCAATGGCTGCTAATGAGGATTGCAGCGTGCGCGTTAACTAAAAGCCGAATGCTGCTGTCTCTCATTTCCCATTAGCAGTCATTGCCATTCACATTGAGTACTATTTTTTATTGTTTAACAACGCACAAAAGAAATCTCTCACCAGCATCCCCTTGGAGGTCAAAATACTTGTTTTTTGGAGGTCAAAATATTTGGAGGTCAAAATGCTTGTTACATACTCCAACGGCTACGAGGGACAAACGGGTGCCGCTATAAGAAGCTTCGCCCCTAAAATTATCAAAGCACAGTATACGCAAATACAACGCTGCCCTGCTTGACTATGCCCCAAATATCTTTCCTTTAAGGCTGCTCCGTTTTTCGTGCCTACCTAGTAGTATCATTATTACACGCACACTTTCTCACGAGTCACTCACATAGCATGCCAATTATACAAATAAAGCAACTGTAGCGAATAGATGAAAAACTTTAACGCAAGTTGTAATTAAATTTTCCTTGTGAAAATATTTAATATTACTTACATATTACTTTTGTGTTCATTTCACTGATTAAGTCATTTAGCGAAACATATAATCTTTGTTAATTCTTTAATTTATGATCTACAAGTACATGTTACTGTCATTCATGCTGTAGATCACGACTAATTTTGAATTCAGCCATGACATTTATTGAGCGATATAGAAAATATTTCATCTAATATTCCCCATTATCACAGACCACCATTTCACGCAATAGATGCTATTACATAACGGCACTTGCATAGGTGTTGAAAGCTCGATTGATACGTGGGGTTAAACGCCCCAAAATCACCATATGATTATGAGATACGCCATAAGGTAGAGCTCCGAAAATATCAACTACCATGAGTTCTTTACATGCACCTCTATTTGAGCACACGGGCCTTGAGTATTTTGGCATACATCAAAAATGCAGCCGCCGCAACCGGGATTCGATCCCACTATGTGCGGGTCAGCAGCCGAGTACCTTTGCCACAAGACGACCATGGCGGGGCATTGAAGACTCGACGATAGCAAGCTGGAGTAAAAAAGTTTTATGTTCAAACAAAATCAAGGAGCCCAAGGAGTATACAGTGGAGCAAATAGTTCACGCTATCAAGTCCCCAAAACCACCGTTTCATGCAGAAAATTTATTTTGTCACTGATTTTGTAGCCACCCGCAGCATATTTCAAGTGACAAAGTATGGTGTGAATGAAACTTTAGCGAATATGAGCGTGATGAAAATTGGTAAAGGTTCATTATTCAGTGGCCTAAGATGACTATAATGCAGAATAGCAAACACGCGTCGCTATTAATGAACGACGGACCAATAAAATTGCACCTAAATTCGGGCATGCTTTGTCACTGCCTACCTGTTTGTCCTCCCATGAATCCACTAGCGCCTGGCAGGGCACCTTTAGTAGCGCATCTTCGTACTGTTACGGCGACCAAAAGCCGAGTCACCTGAACTCTTTATGCTATAGTAGTCAAACTTAAGCCGCAAAAAACACAATACTCCCACAATTACGCGTTATTTTATTACGTCACAACGAAGTTGAAGAATACATACCTTTGGCTGGCGCCTAAAAACAAACGTAGATATAATGTGCGAAGTGAATGGTAAAGTGGAGCGTTTTTACAAGTTGGCGTTTAGTGTACCGAAAAGTGCATGCCAGCTTGCTGTTTCAATAAAAGTTTTACTTAGCATATGAAACAGAGCCTCTGCAATACAGGCTGATGTACACTTAACCAGAAAGCGCAATAAGTCCTGAGCGTACTGGTGAATTTGTTACATGCACAAAAAAACATACACTCTCATAAGACACACAACATATGTGATACAGGCGTAAGTGCGCTATCTTTCTTTAAACGGGATGTCACGTGTCCTGTACTACATGATCAAAAGCAAACTAAAACGAGATGGCTTTACTAGGTACCTGGTATGCGTCTGTTTGAAAAAAAAAGGTGCGATTGAAGGAGCGCAAGGAAATAGGTTGCTGGCGCCGAACACAATTATCAGTGGCATCTTCAGCACGACAATTGGCGCAGAAATAACTTGCTTCCGGGTTCATTGTCCTGAGCAGGTTTTTCTCGCTGATGGCTAACCAGAACAACAACAACAGCAAACTCGCGAAGCAATGCTAAGTACAACTGCATGCCGCCATTTCTATACACGTAGGAATTTTTAAACATAATTTGTTTGGGGCCTGGATGGCAATTCATTGAATTGTATAGCGATGCCAATACGTGGTTTATTCACCACACCATTTCAAAACAGCACAAACCCCGTTTCTCATTAACAAAGAGACTCCACCTAACAGGTGAGTGAAGAAAAACAAGACGTTCCGCACATTTTTCTTCTCTTAGACACCGCCTACGGGTGAAAGAACTATTGTGGAGCAAGCTCAATTTCTTATACTTAAGAAGGTCATCATTCGTAGAAATTCCTGGGTAACAATACACAGCGTTTACTTATCCTCAAGAACTCACTGCTGGATGTAAGCACACCTTATTGCGTGCGTTTCATTTCATAAATTTTCACACTGAAGAAGAGTTCGCAGCAGTAAAGGAAGTCCCCAACACGTGTACTTTAACACACACACACACACACACACACACACACACACACACACACACACACATATACATATATATATATCATCTATTATGCGCTTCATCCTCATCTGAACAGCAGTCAATCATCATCATATGTTCTGGCTGACAATCACCATCTTCTTGCGAAGAATATATTTCTCGCCTTGCCCAGTGCCGCCAGCGCGCTCGTCTACGACACCTCTCATCGTGTGGTATCATTCCGACCGGGTGACGAGGTGCTGCTATTGGCACCGATTCGCACACCTGGTCTCTGCGACAAGTTCCAGCCTCAATGCATCGGCCCATATGTTGTTTTAGAGCAGATTTCACCTGTCAACTATCGTGTGACACCTCTTGTTGTTGTTCCAACTGACCGCCGTTACCGCAGCACCGAAATTTTACATGTTTCCCGCATGAAGCTTTTCACACGACGTTCCTCGTCACCTTGACTACCCGCCCGCAGCGGCCAGGCTGGCTGCTTCCACGGGGGGGGGGGGGGGGGGGGAATCAGTGTAGGCATCTATTATGCGCTTCATCTTCATCTGAACAGCAGTCAATCATCATCATATGTTCTGGCTGACAATCATCATCTTCTTGGCACGAGCGCTTCTTTGTCGGGTCCGTTGCGCTTATTCGTTCCCTAGTTCACGACGAATAAACCTCGTTACAACCGAGTCGTCATAATATATATATATATATATATATATATATATATATATATATATATATATGCAAGAAAGAGACGACGAAACTTTCACGGAAGCGTTTTTACTAAACTTTTTCAGCTGGTGGACCAGCCTTCGTCAGAGTAATGTGACAAGAGTTCACACATGGCTTTAAAAGCTCCTTTCAATAACAGGTCAGCGCCATCTGCGCTGGTTAGCATTACAATGCGCATCAGAAAATGTCATGTGCTTCAGAAAAAAAAGAAAAAAAGACAAAAAATGGGAAATCCGGATAGGTACACGCATACTGAAGACATGGTTAAAAATTTCCTTACATGTACTGTGACGTGATACCGTGCTTATACGTAGTTAAGAGATGTAGAAGCGCAGTGGTGTAATGACATTGCAAGGCAGCATAAGAACAATCAAAGTGATATGTGAACGTATAATGAAAGCCAATGTGAAACGATTGAAGATAAATTGAATAAATAAAAATGAAAAGGGGCAGACAGAGAAGGTGTGATTTAGGCAGTACAATTTGAAACCGGTGCATCATCGCTCTTAATCTAGTGAAAGACAGGTCAGTTTTCCTATGTTTTTGTTGATTCCAGCTGAAACAGTGTTAAATTTGTGAATGAAATATGATTCGCACAGTTCACGATCATGGCTGGTCTGGAAACCCGATTCTAGTATCGTGACTTTGAGGTTACTAAATGAGTGGCCGGCATGTTCACATGCTTTCATAATAGAAGGTTTGGTTGGGTTTTAGCATGTGATCTGTGATTGCTGAAACGTATTCTGAATGGGGTTTCAGTGTGGCCTATGTATTGCATATGGCAGGTGCCACACTCAAGCAAATACACTACATTGGATAAATCACAATTAAAGCTTACCCTAATTGTGAAAATGAATTGGTTAGATGTGCTGGTGGCTGTTAATGACGGTTCTATATGAGGACAAACTTTACAACGGGGTTTTTTGCAGCGGCTACAACCAGTACGGTTAGTTGTAGCAATTTTAGATGACATCAGGATGTCACCTATGTTTTTTGAGCGCCTATACACTACTCGAGGGGGCTCAGGAAAGACCGCTTTTAGTCTGTCGCTTTGGGTGAGGATGTTGTGATGGTTACGCAGTATACCTTGAACTTTGGGGATGGACGCTGGGTGTGTTAGTACTAAATTGGCTGACTGAAGCCCGTTGCTTTTTATGCTACCTTTTAAACAGTCCACTCGATCGCGTCCTCTGGCTTGGTGTATCGCGTCGTCAATAATTTTTTACGGATATTTTCGCTTAAGAAGGTTATTTTTCAGATCATGGCAGTAGGAATTGAAATCTTGATCTTCAGAGTATAGGCGCCTAAAACGCTGTGCCTGGCTATATGGAATTCCAGTCTTCCAATGGCGCACGTGGCTACTTTCAAAATGAAAAAACTGGTGATTATCGGTTGGCTTTTTAAAAAGCTTCGTAATTAGGTGTCCATGGGAAATGGTAATCGTGACGTATAGAAAGGCTACAGACAAGGGTGAGTAAGTATGGAAGAATGTTATAGCGGAATGTACCTGGTTGAATTTCGCTATAAAGTTTAGAAGTTCTGTTTCACCGTGTGTCCAAATAAAAAATATGTCATTGATGTAGCGTTTGAAATGCCCAGGCTTTAGTGGCACACTCTTAAGAAACGAGTCTTCGAGCACTCCCATGAAGATGTTTGCGTATGTAGGGCCTATCTTTGTACCCATTGATGTTCCACTGATCTGTACGTAATGAGAGCCATTGAATTCGAAGTTATTCAACTCGAGATTGAGCTTCAGCAGTGTTTCGAGAATCGACGTGTCAATTAGCTTGTCAGATTTGGAGTGGTCATATGAATCTAAAACAGCCTGTATACCATCCTTGTGGGGTATGTTAGTGTAGAGGGAGGTGACGTCCATCGTCACCGGAAGCGAACCATCAGGCACTGTTAAGGTGTGATATTCCATTGAGAAAATCGTTTGTACCCTTAACAAAGGAAGCGAATGTGGGCGGAAGAAATTTTATCAAACTCTCAGTGTAACGAGATATGTTTTCTGTTACTGTTCGAATACCCGAAACAATGGGACGGCCTGGATTTCCTGACACGTGTATCTTTGGGAGCTGGTAAAATCTTCCTTCAACAGGGCTAAGCGAAATGAGGCTGCGCGCTGTCTTATCGTCAACCCTTTTCTTTTTTACTAATGCTTTAATGGTGTCTTTTATGATGACAAGAAAGTCAGTGGTAGGATCAGCGGGAAGTTGCTTGTAAAAAGCAGTGTCAGATAACTGTCGTACGGATTATTTTATGTAATTTTCTTTGCCCATTATCACAATCGAGCCGCCTTTGTCTGCTGGTTTTATGATAATATCATCACGTGCATTCAAACTTTTAAGAGCATCAAATTCACTGGCAGAAAGGTTTTTTTTTGGAACGGGCTACGCGTTTTGTAAGCGTTGAGCACGTCACGCGAGACAGCTTTGATGTAAAGGTCAAGGCATTTATCCCTTTGCGAGGCGGGCGTCCATTGTGTCGTGGACGGTACAACCGGGCGAGCTCCCTTGTTCTAGCATGGTCGTGAAAATACTCTTTTAGTCTCAGATTACGAGCGAAATTATCTATATCCTTCATCAACTGAAATTCATCAAACCCGCCAGAAGTTGGACAGAAATTCAGGCCTTTTGAAAAAACCCTTTCCTCTGCCGGGAGGATTGTAACGTCAGAAAGGTTGAATATATTGGCGTCCTGTTGGCTTATCTCCGGCAATGTTTCAGGTGTTCGGAATAAAGCGATTGGCGAACTCCTGATTATTTTCATGTAGGGTGCTGCTGGAACATCGTCCCGCAATAGTTTCCGAACTCTTATTTGGCCTAAGGCGTTTACCTTTCTTTCCTCGTGTACACTCAGCAAATGTGCTTCGTGAGGGACGAGCTGCCTAGATAGGCAGATAGAAACCAGATGCACTGGTTTCAAATTGTACTGCCTAAATCACGCCTTCTATGTATGGCCCTTTTTATTTTTATTTATTTAGTTTATCTTCAATCATTTCACATTGGCTTTCATTATACGTTCACATATCACTACGATTGTTCTTATGCTGTCATGCAATGTCATTACACCACTGCACTTCTACATCTCTTAACTACGTATAAGCATGGTATCACGTCACAGTAAATGTAAGGGAATCTTCAACCATGTCTTCAGTATGCGCGTACCCTTCTGTTTTTTCCCTTTTTTGTCTTTTTTCTTTTTTTTCTGAAGCACATGACATTTTATGATGCGCATTGTAATGCTAACCAGCGCAGATGGCGCTGACCTGTTATTGAAAGGAGCTTTTAAAGCTATGTGCGAACTCTTGTCACATTACTCGGACGAAGGCTGGTCCACCAGCTGAAAACGTTTAGTAAAAACGCTTCCGTAAAAGTTTCGTCGTCTCTTTCTTGCATACAATACGTCGGGTCCAGCGTGAATGACGTTCAAAGAATCTGGTATATATATATATATATATATATATATATATATATATATATATATATATATATATATATATATATATATATATATATATATATATATATATATATATATATATATATATATATATATATATATTTATATATATATATATATATATATATATATATATATATTGAGGACAGATCGCAATAAAAATTAGGTGAGAAAGTGTGCACTGACAATAGTTCAATAGTTTGATTTAGGTTAGGCACGCACGTACGTCTTTTACAAGGTTCGCGTAAGCTAATAAATTATCTACACATGTATTATTTTAGCATTCGAGCCCACCCATGAACATCATTAGTGCATCTCACTTCTACTCGCCAAGAACGTATCTCTTTGACCTGACCAAATGCCTCCCTTGATGATGTTTTTTTTTCTGAAACAGACTTCCTTGGAATAAAACTGCGGATAATTTTGGTCAAATGGACTGACACAGACACAGACTCACTGCTCTATCTCAGTCCAACTTGTCTTGAGGAAGTCGACTAAAGAATGAGTTTGCCAGCCGACTAAGCTGCACGGATATTTTTCAGCGGTTACGCAAGAAATCAACTATCATTAGGCTACTTAGGTGTCGCAAGATTTTCGGTTCAACCTTCCTTATTATAGTGCAAAGTGTGCTATTTATTATTTTCAGCGAAATGATTACACAAGTATTGTGGAATTGCTGATGAGATATAATATTAGTGTGTGATGTTGAAAGTGCAACACTGACTTTTCTTGTTTTATCCTTCCTACCTGCATCACAGTAATATATAAAAAAGAACGCATTACCACCACATATGCAGGATTTACTATAGTAAAATATGACTTGCCGTGCATTCACTACCCTTGTCAATTAATCTAAATTGCAGATGTATTATGGTAAAACATAGAACTACATAGCGGTGACCCTCCAGATAACGACCCGCTGCAGGGATTCGTATACCAAGAGGCAGATAGATGAATATGAAATTAAAAGGTTTAGGTAAAAGTATTGAAGTCTACCTGCATAATACAAAGACGTCGCTGACAGAGAGAAAAACGTAGAATCCGCTGATTAGTGATTCTAAATGATATCGGATTCAGCAGTTACGAACCAAGATTATTGTTTCATGCTTATGACCGAAACGTCTTACGAAATGTGTTCTTCATAAACGAAACGAGCCAAAAACACAGCGCGTGCCTAGTACAGCAGACACCGCATTACTTCTGTAGTAAATTAAATATGGCAGGTGAAAAATTGCATAACCTACATAAAAAAACTGATTGCGTTTATTTTAAGCTTATGTTCATTGCTGTTTTGGCGCATAGCATGCTGTGCGCCAAGCAAGCGAAGAAACTCTGGAATGCGGTCAAAACTTAAAAAAAAAAACATCAGTTGCAATGATGTTTTAATGATATCATTGTTGAGTTTCATGCAGAGCAGAAAAGCGAAACTCCTGAAAGTGAAGTTTATTGCCATGAAACACAAAAACGTGCACTCTTCACAAAAACGACATTTGGGGAAGCCGAAGTCAATGAAAGTCAGGATGTTACGACGATGAATGATTCCACGCACGCTGCTTAGCACAGCACGACGGCTTCAGCAGCAACTCTGCCACTGCACCCTTCAAAGACTCAACGAGACAAAAAAGCCACCGGAGCATGAATAAACTTACTTTAATGACGATCCGGCTTTTCAACCAGCCCTGAAAGCATGGTCAACGTGGTTGTGTGCAGATGCATTCATCACTATTTATCTATCTTCAGATAAATAAGATTTTCTGCTTGTTTTTATAGCGTAGGGTAGAGATAAGCGAAGATGACTATGCACAACCTGATTAAATCTTGCCATGATTTAT
>NW_023612477.1:0-61247 GCF_013339725.1 Rhipicephalus microplus
ATTTTTTGAGTAACCGTGCTATTGGTTTGGAGCTTGCGAAAAACTGCTTGCCCCTATTTATTAATAAGGGCAAGCAGTTATTTAATAATTTGAAAGCAACAGTACATTTATTGAATGCTACTGCTTTTCTTTTCTTTTCTTACCTAGTGCAATGGATTGCAAGCAGGACAGGCGTGTGGTGCCAATTGCACTTGCTGCTACTACATCCGTTGTCCCATCATCTTGTGCTGCATGGCAGACCACTCCAAACTGCCGCATTGCCTTGTGCGGCCGGCTAATAGACAAGGATAGGACATTCACACAGTTCACTGCTCCGACATGTATGTTTGCTAATGTTATGTTGTGGCAAATCTGAGAGCTTATCGGCATGTTAGCCAGCTGCTTTTTCGAGTGCACTATACGGCACAACTTGATATTGTGAATAAAGAAACACTTCACAGACTACAAAAGGTGCTATCATTGCTCTTATAACTTTTCATGCGCGCCAGTTGTTCACCACCTGAGCAGGAAGCTTGAAAACGCGAGGGCCTGAAAAATAACTTAAGAGCTGAGGGTAAAGACCTCAGATGTGGAGTATGAACAATGCTAACGGGCATTGTTGCTTTTCACGGAGACCTAACAAACCGACACAAGACATGTCATAAGTATACACGTGCTTTTTTTGTTAACAAAAATATCGCTTTCTGATACCGTTTAAATTTACTATACCACGCCATTTGAAATCAACCACCAGTGATCGATGCTCTGAATAGGCTTATTTTGAACACGCAAAATCAGTATCATAGCATGGAATAAAATACAACATTCATGAAACTAGGGTAGCAAGTTATACATACAACATTTCGCGACATGCATATCCTGTCAAATTGCGACATGCATATCCTGTACAACGTGTTTTCCATGCTACGCTCATGCTGCACTCACGGTTGTTTCGCCAGCGGGGTATACTCTAAAGTTCGTGCGTCGTGGTGTGATCGTATGACAAACGTAAGTGACAAGCACCACAAAGACGAAGGCTGTCCTTCAATTTACGCGGTATCTTCACTTTTAAACCAACCTCCTACATGGAAAGAAATTCAGGCCAATAAAGAAAAACGAAGTATAGCTCACGAAGGCACAGAATAAAATAAAAAAGCATCATTCAATTTTTTTCTTGTGCCAATTGCCGAGGCAGACTGCACCATCCGCGTTCACGTACACTGATTCTAAATGAAACACAAGTTGTTTTATTGTACATACAGGCATCGGTCTCAAGCCGCTTCATCACTGAATCAAATGCTAGAATCGATGATTCAGCCACTGATTTTCCTTTGGTTGTTAATATGCTGATAATGAAACTACTGTCGAGCTTCTTACTCGTGGCAGTACTTTGTCGAGTGAAAACCGCTGACCTAGTGTCACAACGGAGCTTCTGGTAAGGTTTGTAAGGCAGTGGCACTAACCTAAATATAATGTTTGTTAAAGCCAACGAGTCGAATATGCAAGTTAAACGCTCATTGACGAGGCAGTTCATTAAATACACGTCATTTAGTCATGGGGGCATATGCGCCCCGCGCACCTCATAGCATTACGGGAAATATATCGCAAAGAATGTCCCATTTGAAAATCCTGAAAGTGTCATTCGCGTTAGTGATCTGGTATGTAATGGGTTTTTACAAGACAAATTATTTTGTGAGTTTTACATAAAAAATAGAAAATTGGCAGGCTATTGGTGTGAGCGCGGTTAGTACAGTGTGCTGGTATTTGAGTGACCTTCATTTTATTGCTTTAGTGAATATTGACAATCTTGAGCCTGAGTGCTAACAAAAAATGAGGGTGAGATAAGGCTGAGTTTTAAAACAAGCGTGAAGATGTGTTGCAATGTCTAAGAAAATATTAATCAACAAAATAGCGTAAATGCGGATGTAATGCAAATAGCTTCTCAGGACATTGCTGACCAGATGGGACTACAATCGCCAAAATTTTGACCAATTCAAGCAGCGTGTCATGTACTATTGAATAAAAAACAATTATTTCATTGAAAACATTTCGAAGGACAGTCAGTTTGTTGATTCGGTAATCTAATGAGGGAACGTGCGTGAAAAACATAACATAGGACGAGCTTCACTTCGAGTTCCCCCTTAAAAATTTTTTGTGAGTGCGCACTTTTGTTGTTCGTGTTTTCCTTTACATTTCTTGTGTAATTTTGCTCCTAATGAAATGTTTGTCTCACAGATTTGAGTTTAAAAAATAAAAAGTAAATGGTATCATACGGTACGGAGGACTTTCAAGTCGACGACAACACAATCAACATCATAATCAGTGCGAGATGCAAAAAAGTTCTTTAAAAAAGAATAAGTTGTGTTTCACATATAAACCAGTTCCTAAAACCATGATCGTCTAACAAGTACTCTGTTCAAGAAATGTGATTAAATTAGCAATGAAATGTTCCACATTATGACATGGTATACTGCGCATTGTGAGAGGCCTGCCAGTCGAATATTTAGAATAGTAACCCAATTAAGATCAAAAGTTGCTGGCTGCCTTCCAATCACTCCATATGAAGTCATTTTACATCGACCGCAAAATCAAAGCCATAAATGAAGCCGCAGCTACTGGTCCTTTCTGTTCAACACAGTTTCTATGCATATTCATTGTTAGAAGTACTACCGGGGTTTAACAGGACAGTTTCGCCATGCGGCTTTGCAATATTTAGGTGAGAAACTGTTCCCAAGAGAATATCAGTTGTCTTTGTATTTCAATCACTGCATTTCCTAAAGAACTTTGTGAGGAAGACAAAGTCAAAACGAATTTCGTAACAACCTGGACGTGCGGGACGTACTGCTGAAGGATCTATATTGGCAATTATGCGGTAGGCACTTGTCCTTTCGTTTCTGGGATGTGAACGACTGCGGAAGTTCAGGTTCTCCCAAGTACTAGTGGTCTTTTAAAACATTTGGCTTTATTGGGACCTGCTTTGGCTGTCTGTAGACGCGTTCTTACTGCGAACGCTTTTCTCCGTCTTCTTGCTCCAGCGTGAACGAGCCGTGACATCGAAATGTCTCGCCTTCTTCAGTTTCTGGCAATTACCTGCGTTATAAAGTGAGAGCACCTTCGCAAAACGGGGACGCAAACACCCACGCCAGCGCTATGACCTTCGATATTATCTCCGGGAATGCAATAATGGACAGTGCAGTCTCACGAAAAAAAAAACAGCGCAGCTGGCTGAGCGTGCTCGGCCACAAGTTTCTGATTTCTGCCTATAACCCCACTGTAGCGTTTCAACTGCAGGCAAACGGCCTTACGTATGATCACTAAACGTACACGTGGTGGGAGAGCAAGTACTGAAAGAGATGTTGGCAAACGAAAGACCACAAGCATTTGCTTGATAAGCTTGTACATTACCCAAGACAAAGAGAACATTGCAACAGAATAGATAGGTAGGCTTCTTGGTTGTTCTTATCCGTTCAGCGAACTGGGAATAGGTTGTGCTATACCAAAGCAAAAGACACAGTGCAACAGTAACGATATGTAAACTGCTTGTTGGTAGCTCATATTCTTTCAGCGAACTGGGAGCGCGATAACAAGTAAGAGAAAGAGAAGAGACACAACAAAGTATCCGCTCTCATTCTCCATACCACTGTGTTGTTTTATGTCACAGTAACAACGAGTGCGCGTTTCGGAAGTAGAATCGCTCTGACTGCAACCTTCGGTCACGAATGTCATTTTTGTTCCGCTGAAAGAGATTTTTACTGCCCGTTTCGTTAAAGCAACTTATGCGAAATAGTAGCTATAAATTAAACCGACATTTCAGTTCAATAAACCAAATGCCTAAGCATATTTTATGCAGGCTACTCAACATGAGACAATAATATTACTAAAATAAATTATATATATATATATATCATAATATTATGTAATAATACAATAGACCATAGTATTACATGCGTCATTTTATATGAGGACACCTCAGTCATACTTCGAGGGAAGTAACACTTTGTGGCTACTACAGGTATAGTTAAGAAGCACCCGCTACGCTGCGATTTGTTTCGTGAAGTTGAGAAGTAAGCACTACGGATCTATTAGTCATTGTGTGCACCTTGGTGGCAAACCTCTCGGATTACGTTACTGGTAATTCTAACAACTGACTTTTTTTCCATCAGGTCATCCATGATGCATAGAGTTTCTCATAATAATGTTTAAAAAGAAGTACGGCGACACCATCTATGCAAATTTCTCATGGGTAGCCTTTGCCCTTATGGGAATAAATGTGTGTGTCTGAGAGGCTTGCGTTGGCTTCGTAGCCTCAAGAGTCAGTACAGGCATGTAGCAGACGCCTCACTCAATCGCGAAAGGAATACTCATGAGTTAAAAGGCAATCGACAACTGTGCTTGCAGTAAGCATTCAATCATACTTCGAAACAGCCAATGTTACGCGCAGTATCATTGGTTAAAGCTTGCACCGAAAACCAATGCAGAATATCAACTAGCAAGGTGATGCACATGAGGCCCAAATATGCTATCGTGGTCGGCACACGAAGGAGAAGCTGAAGTTCTCCAAGCATGTGCAAATAATAAATGAAGCAGTCACAATAAAAAAGTGACCGCCTAAGCACCCCGAAAATATGGGTAACCAGCGAAAGCTGATATGTGCAGCCCCAGTGTTTTGCAGCGGAATCAACCTGACACCGCACTGAAGCATTTCACAAATATTTGTTACACGTTCGTGATGAGGTCATGTGCATGTTTCGGTTGGGTTTACTAAAACCTTATTTCAAATGCTCCACAATTTACTTCGATGATCACAGTCATGCAGAGCGCACTGAGCGGGTAAATACGTTTCGCAATGCGTTAATCACAGTGGTTGTTTTAACCACAGGTAGTCATAGACGTTGTAGCAGAAGCCAAAGTGCGCTGGCGAAACTCCCGCCGAAAGCGCACTTTTAAACGTGCTGCTCGCGATTGTTACTTCAATGATCTCATGGTCTCCAACGGTGCTTCTCTAGTGCGGCGTTATTCCAGACCTGTAACATCACGAGATAACTCGGCGGGGTGTTTTGCAGGACCTCTCCACCAGAGGCGCTTTCATTCCCGTTCACCATTCGGAGCAACTTGGAAGGTTGCCAGATCATCTGTACGCAGTTCTTGTCGGCACTCGGCCCACCCGCCCTGTTTTTGTACCCGCGCTGCACTAGCGGCCCAGTGAATGCGAGCTCTGTCTTGTTTCCAGTGTCAGTGCTCTTCTAGAGTCCTCCATGATTTAAACATGTGGAAGGTCACAGTAGAAATTTGTGCTCACGTGATTGGCGCTCCGGCTGCAACGTGATGGTCGACATCTCTCCCGACGCAGCCAATGGCGCACGTGTTCAGGCACTCCCCTAAGAGTGACGTAACTGATAGTACATTGTATAGATACTGCTCGTGGAACCAATGCCAGACAGCTTTTCGTTTCTCCTAGCATTAGACAGCTTTCACTCTCAAGTTTTTAATGTCAGTTTTTATTAGCTGGACAACTTTACGTTGTAAAAAAAAAACACCTGGTCAATACGCGCACAATGGCACGGTGTTGAGAAAAGGTGCATGAAGCCGAATCGGAAACGCAAGAACAATCAACGACAACAAAAAATTATAAATTAAATGTCATGTTCGTGCGAAATACGTTATCGGGTGCGTTACAAGGATGAAGACATAGCTAGCAAGCCAGCGTGGTTTTGTAAGATTACGTCGGCTGCTCTTTATAGAGTAAACTTAGAATACAAGCAATGCTACTTTAACGTCTTAACATACTGCAGTAACCTTGTTCGCACCACGGTATATCATGGGGAACCATTCATTAGGGACAAATTTGTCTCCGTATCTTTGAGTTCTTAGTGTGAATAACTGCCTAAAACACAGTGAGCACGTTTTGAAAGGCACAACGCGATAGCCGGATTGGGACGAGTTCGCATTATGTAATTTTCCTCCCAGACTGTGCTTTCTTAAACACATCTGAACTTTTCCGCAAGAAAATGAGAGTTGTGGGCGTAGCATTGGCCGTTTAAAGCTTCACAACAATGCATGCCAGAAGTTAATGCCCTTTCAAAGTAATTTGTCATATAAAACAATTATTAAAGATTACATTACGTCTCCTTTCAACATTACGCTATTCTGCACACTTTATTGATGCTGTTGTTGACGTTGACCGTAAATCACGCATCATGTTCTTCAAATAGAGGGGTGTTTATTCAATTCAATTTTTGTGCATTTTAAAGTGGTCGATGCATTGTACACTTCACAAATATAGAATAACGGATGTGTTAACGTGACTCATCCGTATAAATCAAGCCGGCATTGGATTTTGATTCATATTTTCAAGCTAGGAAACATAGTTTGGTTTGAATCTATAAGCTGTGGTTCGATTCTACTTTGTAAACACTAAGAACAGATTTAGCATAATTCGGGAAGGTCATGTTATGTTGATAAGATTAACCAGCTTCACTGTTTCTAGGTAAACATAGTAGGGTAAATTTCACTTTTTATTAAACATCGGAGGTATTGTAAACGTAATACTACATTTCATTTCATGACATCAAGAAAGAAATATAGCAACAAAAATTTGTGTTTTATTCTTGCTTTTAATTATTCATACTAGTCTCACTTTGTCACGCTTTTGTTGCGAAACACACACTGATGCCTGTGGCGTTCCCATCTTACGTCAAAGATATGAACTAACATCGACATTCCGGTGTTGCTTATCACTTGAGCACTACATTAGTGGAATGAGTGGTAACGTTTAATCACGTTGACCTGCATCATTTTCCTAGGTTACTATCGGGTAAGGCAAGCAGAATGCGAGCGATATTCAGAAGTAGATAACTTTCTATTTCAACTTCATCTAGTAGCTGAGTACCACTCACTGAAACATGCTATCTCGTTTTGCACAATTTTGGCGGGGTGCAAATATGGCTGTGTTCCAATTATTAGACAGCACGTAGACAGTCAACGTAGACTGCTTATAAGACAGCAGCGAGCCCGAGCTCTCTGAGAATTGGAACACTTGGGCACGGCTTTTACGCGACGATGCACCATCTCGCGTCGAGAAGAAAAGCTAAAATAAACAAACGCAATAGTTGTATTTTCTGGCTTACTTTGTGTTTAAATAAAAAAAAACATACTCACATTGAGCGTCTGGAAAAGCGTCTGCTTGTGTGCAGACAACCATATTGGTGAGATTTGATCTATCTGAGCAATTCGCTGAGCCGCCATCTTGTTTAGACAGCAAAGTAGCCTGCATCGTATTTTTCTACGGTGTGGTCTTCTCGGAGCTGGCTATTTTGCGCCGTCTATTTTACGCTGGCTATTTTGCCGGCTACGTAAAAATTGGAATGGGGCTTAAGATGCCCGCCGTTCACATAGCTTTCTATTTAGCCGTCTACGGCGAGTATTGGAACACACACTATAAACGTGTTTCTGCAATTGGAAAACACGATGCTGATGATGTGTGGCCGTTGCTGGTGCAAGAGCCATTTGATAGTGAAAGAAGGTCAAGCAATGGAACTATAAATAAGGGCAATGACTACGATGTGTGGCTTTATAACGACCTTAAAGTTCTGCGCTCTATGTCGGGTGAAACATATAAGTATTAAAATAATCGTTGATTTGTAGCGTGTGTAGTGAAAATGAATGGCGAGTCTTCATGGTAATAAAACTATTGTGCAGATATGTGGCATTAGCCACAAGCGTCTCATTGACGCCCTTGATATGCAAGACCAAGAAGGCTGATGTCAGGATATATCACTTGGAAACTGCCCACGTCTTTTAAAAAAGCGAAAGTTTGTCCGCAACGATGGAAATATGTGTATAAAGTAGTATTTGCTGTCTGCCGAGTCATTTCAAGCATTTTTTCTAAAAAATTGTAATTCTCCACATTGGAGTAATAAAAGTTTATCCAATAAAAAAAAGTTTATCCAATACATAAAAGTTTATTCAATAAATAAAAGTTTATCCAATAAATAAAAGTTTATTCAATAAATGAAAGTTTATCCAATAAATAAAAGTTTATCCAATAAATAAAAGTTTATCCAATAAATAAAAGTTTATCCAATAAATAAAAGTTTATCCAATAAATAAAAGTTTATGCAATAAATAAAAGTTTATCCAATCCAATCCACATTGGAGTGCATTGCGCTATACTCGTAAGAACAACAAATAACACACATGACTGAAGTATTCGTTTACCCTAAATTGGTGGGAAAAAGCTTGGACACTGCGCTAAACGGCATGATGCGGTGCCACAAAAAAATCAAACAAAAATGTTTATTGGCTCTTGCTTTACACACACCCAAGGTGTACTTTGTAAGCCCCCATGCAGTCTTCGTGAAGCCGCCGGTTAAGTTTCAAGCCTCGAGCTTTTTGCATTCAGCTTGGATGCAACTTAGCCCCGCTGCGGTGGTCTAGTGGCTAAGGTACTCGGCTGCTGACCCGCAGGTCACGGAATCGAATCCCGGCTGCGGTGGCTGCATTTCCGATGGAGGTGGAAATGTTGTAGGACCGTGTGCTCAGATTTGGGTGCACGTTAAAGAACCCCAGGTGGTCAAAATTTCCGGAGCCCTCCACTACAGCGTCTCTCATAATCATATGGTGTTTGTGGGTCGTTAAACGCCACATATCAATCAATTTGATGCAACTTAGAGAGCAAGCACTGCTAGCATTTTTTGAGCTAAATTGGCTGCTTTTCGTGTTCGTCTGAACAAAACTCGTCGTTCGGAGGACAACATTTGTGAAACACTTGATTATGAAATTCTTTGCATTATAATGTTGTTTACAAAAAGTTTCTGTTAGCTCGCTAGAAAAACTTAGGCAATATACATTTTCCCTGCGTTCATTTTTTTTCAATTGACTATGTGTGCGTGTGTTTATTTGGAACACTTCATGTGTACTGTTCAAGTGCAGGTGTTCAACCGGATACACACGCCTCCAACAATTTTAACGATCTAGTAAGCTTTGGCATGCATTGGAAAATAAATTGTTTCGACTGGAACCGTTGATTCGAAAAAGATGGTCATGCATATAATGTATGTGTACTGCAAATGACGAGACCTGTACTAAATATTTAGTTTTATTGAACGAATTCTACGAATAATGCTCTTTGAAACTTATTGAAATATCTCATATGCTGGAAATGTGCACTATAATCAACCGCGATACTTAAAAACAAAATATAGTAAATGTACTGTAATTTTCACGTGCGGAACATGCATTCATTTCAGAGGTTCAGAGCTACACTGCCAAAGATTTTGTAGTTATGCCGCTTTGAAACCTACATATATATGGATTGGGGCATCATAAACAAAAAAGTAGAAACAAAAGCTGAAATTGTGACGATTAAATATCCTCACAGTGAAGGTGATGACT
Organism: Rhipicephalus microplus; assembly: GCF_013339725.1. Taxonomy (NCBI): domain Eukaryota; kingdom Metazoa; phylum Arthropoda; class Arachnida; order Ixodida; family Ixodidae; genus Rhipicephalus; species Rhipicephalus microplus. Next base: position 9,373 of record NW_023612477.1, read on the forward strand.
TTAGCGCAGTTCTGCAGGAAGACTGTCAGATATGGTCCGCCCATGTGAGCACCCGTAATCGCCAGAAACGTCGATACTTAACGTTGCATTGGATGCATGCAGCGACAAGAGTTCCCCGCGTTGCTAATATAGAATGTAAAGGCATGCTGTGTAGATAAAATTGCGGGCCCTTAAGCTTTGCCTTTAAGAGAGCAAAACGACAGCAATATCTTTTCCGTAGTGCATACTTCACCCGTTTAGTGCATGCTTTTTTATTCTTTTGTATTGGAAACACCTTTTCTTTCCGCGGGAGAATGTTAATCAATTATTTTATATTGTAGAGTTTTATATTGTAATCAATATAGATGAAAGTGGCTTTTGTCAGTGAAGCTTTCGCATATTGCTGCAACCTGTATAAAGAGTAGGATGCTTTATACCGTGAACAATTATGTGCATGGAATTGTTTCGAATTTATTATGTACCCACAACGTAGTCCTAAGAAAATACGCGCTGTATTTCTGCATACCTCATGATCACTTTTATGAAGTTACCGTCAAAACGTTTTTTTTTTCATAGTCAGGGGCAACACTAAAGGTACAAATAGACACAGTATCACTGTCCTTCTGTATTCAACGCTTGATCGTTTCGCTCTAACCAAGTGCCGACTACATTCCAGCCTTTTTTGTTGTTGTAAGCGAGCGGCCAGCAGCTAAAACCAGCTTATGAATATCACGGAGGCCATGTTTTGTATTTGCTGAATGTTTCGAGGCCATACTTTTCTGATATTTCAGTAACTCCGTGAGTGGCCTTTCAGTATATACACTCACTGTCGGATGTCAAGTGTGGTGGTCCACATGTACCATTGCTTTTTGCGACAGTACGTAGAATAACCAGCTCTTAGAAACGAAAGATAAAAGTAAAGCAGTACAGCTGAGACAAAAACCACCACAACTGAAACGCCACCAGCTATAGCGGCAATGGCAAACCAGGTCTGTATATTGGCAGGTGAATGGTCTACTTGAACACGACTTCGGTGAATATGCGCGCCACGCATACATTCGAACAAGCTACAGGGTACCGATTACAGCGCCAGAAGCGGCTTTATCCCATTTTGGCTTCGCTTTCTATGCACTCGTGCTGTATCCTTTAGGGGCAGTTCTAATTACTTTATCCCCTTTGACACTCCCCCGCTTATGTACACCCTGCACGTGGTCTGACGCCAAATCCTGCTCGCATTTTTTAGTGTGTGCTATAATACGTCGGCGTTAAGCAAGAAATAACGATTGGCGAAGCATTCAATTTAGAACTAAGTGGTGCACATGAAAAAAAAAATCAAACATATTAGCTGAGATGAGCCACCCACTTAAAATTACCTGCTTGCCTTACTTCGTATTCAGTTTGCATTTCAAGCTGTTGAACTAGGTGCTTCGCCTTTGCCTCTGCACAGTGTTTTTTTCCTAAAAAATATTTGTCATAATGATAACAAAAAAAAATCAGCAAGCTGTTTACCAACATTGCACCTGTGACCTGTTAGGCGGACTATTGGCTTGCAGCTTGTTTTCGGGTAGCAGTTCCACTGAACGTTTAAAATGAGTGCTAAAAAAGGACTTATTCTAGGTGTTTGTTATGTAAATGTTATACGGTTAAAATAGAGCAAAATGTATTCCACATATATATTTTTTATTGTTTAAAGAGCTGAAGTGTGCAGTATATAATAGAGTAAACTTTCTTAGGTCGATAATGGTGTAAAAAAGCTGGTTTTCAATTTTACACATTTTAAATGGTTGAACACTCTTTTCACCACTTGTAGACTCTAAGAGAAGGGTGTGGGGGTAAAAAGTATGCTATGCCGTTTGTGAAGGTGTTAACCCATGTTTGCAATAAGAATTGTTCACTTTAACGTCCCAAAGCCATCGCACAATTGTGAAAAACGCCGTACTGAGGGACTGCCGAAATTTAGACTACCCGGGTTTCTTTACCGTGCACCTAAGTCTAAGTACACAGGTCTCGAACAAGTTCGCCTCCACCACACATGTGGCCGCCGTGAACGCCAGGGATTCAACCCTGCGGCATGCGGGTCTGCAGTTGAGCACCATAAGCATCAGACCACCGGAACGGGTCGTGCACGTGTAAGAATTCAGCTGCATCCATGCTTGCATAACAAAAGCCTCCGCAGACGGCAACGTGCCTGTTGTACAGCCTTTTCTATTATTACAATGCCGTAGAGATCACAAATAAGGAAATGATCGAGACATTGACATAGTTCCGGGACACTCTAAAAGCAATCGATAAAATTTAAACGAAAATAACTTTTTCGCACTGTATATGATTTGACATTGCTTTACCACTTCATATCGTCCACAATAAATGTCAATGAATGAACGCGCTACCGCCACGATCTACAGACAGCACAATCTCCTGTGTAGAAGCTATTGAGAAAAAAAACCTTAAATTTATTACGAAAATCCCGCTCGGTCAAACGCCATTCGAGCGCAAGTCGTTTTCACAAGCTTCTCGAAGATGAGACATGCTTCGTCGAAAAGGTAATCCTGCACTACCTTCTGAAACCACGTGGCAGCATGTAGAAGAGATTCCTCGGGGCAAGAAATAAAGGCCCGATAATGTCACGATCATTGCACGCCGATTCTTTGAGAAGGGGAGAAGGACACGAAAGATGTTACGAGAGGAGGGAGAGGGAGCGACAACTGCGTACATGCTGTATGCGTAGCACTACGCCTGACGTGCGCATACGTTCGATGCCACTTGCAAACCCCGTGCCCTCATTCCAGCCAAGACCACGACAGTGCATGCTTGGGACCTCTGGTCCTCGCTACGCGAGGAAAGAAAGGGTTCAGCGCTTCGCTGTGAATTTTTTCTACATTAGCATTCTCTCACTCTTATTCTTCCAAGAAAGTGTGCAGATGCGCACCTCATGCATTCGCATTTGAACGATTTCTGCCATGATTCACCGGGGCTTATTCGCCGTATGATGATGCGTTTTAGTGATTTTGTCATCTTGTGCGTTACTTTCTGTGAGCACCTTGCAAGTTTAACGTCCCTGCTGTGTGATTTGTTATCTCAGATTCCACCTATGCGTTGTCTTCCGACTGTACTGCAGCTCCAAGCGAAATGGTCTAACTCTTTGAAGAAAGGTTCCTTTGTCTCATTGAAACAAGCAGCTCCCACCTCTCATGTTCTTCTGTTCCAAGTACTGCTGTGATGCTGCAAGTTCCAGGCAAGTGACCGCTTATTTGTTCAATTGTGTATTGCAGGGAGCTTCGGGACCCACTTTTCTCGCTCGATGAAAGCCAAGGGGCTGAAGTTTGCCACGAGCTGCGTAAACACACATAGTTAGTTATTTAAATCTTGAGAATGTATTCTTGTACTATTGCGATGTGGGTACTTTATACAACAAGCAGGGTATTTTTTGGCATACAGAAATTTTTAAACGCCGGAGAACCAATGGTGAAGAACACGCCGTCACGCAAATTGTTTATTCTCCCATTTTTTACGTATTTAAGCATAAGTGGTCATTACACAATGCATCATTTTTGCGTCATTTGTTGCCTCGCTAAAAAGTTTGTGCTGTGGGCATGACGAAGACTATTTACACCAATCATACACAGCTAACGACTATTTCAAAAGTAAGCAACGAGGCATTGTTTGACCTTATATTCGCCAACAATTTTTTTCTTTAAAGGGAAGTTTTGTTTACACTGTTCGTATTGGCGTATTTATGCAGGTGCCTGGGGGCCCCATAATAAAAGTTATTACATATACAATGTGTACAAACAATGTAGTACTGCCCTAACCCCAAAAATTATACATTTTAAAGGAAGCGGTTGAGAAGTTGTTATTAAGGTAAACACAGTAGCGCAACAATAGCCATATCTTTATCATTTGTATGCTCCAGAAACAGCCTTCAGACTATGAGCAAGCAAGGGAAATCATAATACACACAAGCCTTGATATATACAAACAAGTGTAATACCTATTAAAAACATAACAGCAAACATTCATTGTGAAATTATTGTTGGTGCCCCCCACTATTGTAATTGGCATACAACACTAAGTAAAATGTGCTTTCACGGAGGAAATTAAATGATTACTGTACATTGATAAAGTAAGGGTTGCCAAATGGATGTTTTAGTGTTTGGAACCTATAGTCCCGTTCAACGTGGATGTACCTTTGTGGAAGCTTGGTACATCTGCATGCCATCGACTAACATTCACGATAAATGTATTGAAGTAAATATTACGGTATCTGTAGTTGTTAACCACCAAAGTATAATCAGAGAAAGAGGCGTGAAAGCAAGATGAGCGTCGCATAGTGGACGCGGAATTCGGGCTATGAATGCGAGCTTATACCAAAGTGCGAGCGCGTCGATGAAGCTTGTGAAGAGAGGAGGGTAAGGGTAAGAAGACAAGTATGAACAAACCACAATTACCGGCTTTTCAAGTTCTGACACCACCAACGTTCTGACGCCACCAACGTGCACTCGAAGTGCTTAAGTTCTCTCCCCCCCCCCAATTTGTCGTAAACTTCAAAGGGGGACAAGCCGCCAGCGGATTGCATACGAAGGTGGAATACAAAAACGGCGGTCACACTGTCCACTTGTGGGAAGAGTGGGTGCGTGGGAGGTATTGTTGACAATGATGGCATTGCTCTTTTACGTTCGCTTTACTCTGCTGAGATGGTGTCTTTTCCTAATTCCGCCGTGTATGTATTGTTTTTTTTTCTCCTAGGTTTTTTCAATTATAGTTTACTGTTTCAAACGTTCCTCCCCCGTCATCTTCTCTTTTGTTGTTGTTGTTGTTGTTGTTGTTGTTGTCGTCGTCGTCGTCGTCGTCGTCATTGTTGTTGTTGTTGTTGTTGTCGTCGTTGTTCATAATTTTCTTCATGTTCCCTTCCCTTCTGTCTCGACAAGCTATCAAAAGACACCGAAAATATGTGAATAATATTACGCTTTGAAAAAGACGGCGCTTCTGTTGAAACGTCGGCTTAATAAGCAGTTATGTGAAATCGCATCTACATTCTTACTTATAACCTTGCGGCAGCCAAAGTTATGCTTCTTTATATTAGTAGGTGGCTCCACGAACATTTTCCGGAGCCACCTCACGTTGTGTACCGCAGGAATAAAAAGCTGGAGGACATTCTTGTCAGAGCAAGAACAAACCCCTCCGAAATTCAATCAGGGTGCCATCCCCGCGGAAGGTATGCACCATGATTGAAGCACCCTGATTGAAGGTATGCCCACAGATAATCACAACACGTGAATCAAAATCGAACTTTTCGGACTTCAAATAATGCATAACTGAAAGCCTTATCTGTGCCTCCAGTAATGTATATGCATGTTTCAATGCAACATCCGCAGGCAAGAGTATATAGCCCAAAAAGACACGTCATTTTGACTGCATGCGGTTCAATAATCACCCGTATACCACGCCACTTCCCTGCTCAAGTTACCTTTGTCCCGACGTCTGCGCCAGCCAAACCAAAGTTTTCAAAATATCAGTGTAACTCTTTTAAACAGTCCGGTTTCTCAAATAGGTGCGAGCGTGAACAGCGTGAGGCATATTTTATTTTCAAATTCAGAACATTAGTACCCGGTATCAACGAGGATTCCGGAAGACTCTCCTGCCTCCAGGAGATAAGCGAGGAGGAAATTGGCAACATTCATAACTGCAGACTATGCTTGTTTTCTGACTGACTCATACGTGTACAGTGTCTTTTCTTTTTTCTTTCTTTTTTTCCACGTTCACGTACAAAGTGAAGTGTTTACGCTCACCTACAACTTGAAGGCCGATGAAGGGAAACGAGCGAAGATAAAAGGTAAAGAGCCGACCGACCCATTAAGGGCACACTCTTCCCTTACGCGCAGCGGTGCGGGCCCTTTCCGCCACAACAGTGGCAATCTTGGTTGGCCCCACACACGTCGAGAACTCGCCAGCACACTATGAGAACCAAATGGGGACTCACACAGATTTTTAGGTGTGCAGAGTCGCGTTTTGTGCACAGCATTCGCAGTTTTTTTTTTCACTCTCGCAAACATCTCTTTCAAGGCGAGATGGACGCGGCAGCAACCAAGTTTGAACATCTACGTTAGTCCAACTCACCCTGTGACGAAGAAGGTCACGTTGTGTTAAATCACACACACACACACACACACACACACACACACACACATATATATATATATATATATATATATATATATATATATATATATATATATATATATATATATATATATATATATATATATATATATACTAGCCTTCTTCATGAGGTGGACTTACCAAAACATTTTTTCTGTTATTTCCCTTTGCAGCTGTGTTAATAGCGTGTCTCGTGCCTACCTATTCGAGGTTCTGTGAGAGCCAATATAGCAGGTGGCACACACACTTCCAACACCCTCCTAGAAAGTTGTTTATGTATAAAAGCACCCTAACACCCTGATGTTCAATTTGCAGGACACAATTCGTGTAGGGTGTTCAGCTAAAACCCTTTCAGAAAGGTGTATACGTCTATAGGGTTGCGAAAGTCGAACAAATTATAGTTCGAGACCTATTGTGAAGGTCTTCAACAACTGCCTGACGATTGAAGCAAGTCAAGGTGAGGAAGGAACAAATAAATAAAACAAAAAGTAATCAAACAACTGTTTTCAAAAGTTTTTCTTTTATTTGTTACCAAAAATTAGTAGATTACAGTATTAGAGATTTAGTCTTTGATATGTGGTTAAGTGGCCAATTTTCTTTGTTTGGTTTCAGAAACAGCGAGCACATGCAGGCAGTTTGGTAATATAGGCCATCTGTTTCGGGGGCGTTGCCAGGCAATATGCTATCATAACATGAGTTTAGTTCGGCGTGTTTTGAGTTCAGCGCATTACCATATGAACGAGGCGACGTCGCTCACTTTTATGTGGTGGTCTCGTGCGCACCTTCAGTAGTATACTTCTTAAGTGCTGTTTACAGGTGTAAGAATTTCGAGCTCAGCTAGCACACAGAATATGCAGATAGCCGCTCCTGTGGCTACCGACGGCATTCTTTGGCGCATGGCTGGCGTGCCTTTCCCTTTGGTTACTGTGAACGTGACAAGCTAAGCAACGAGATGCTGTACTCTACGGCTGCCAAAGCTATACTTTCAAAACCACTGTCCTGCAACGATGATTTTCAACGACTGGGCAACGTGAGTTTTCGAACTATTATGCTATTGTACTCGGGAACAGTTTTCTCACTATTGCCTGTGTGAAAGTTCTTGTGCATATCGCAAGTCTGTCATTTGGCTAATAAATCAACCTTGCTTACAGTCTTTGATTTTTTTATTCACTTTCTATCTCGTATGCGATCAGCGAGGCACAAGGTGCACGCAATAAAACTGCGTAATAATAAAGGCACGTAACACGTCTGCAATAAAGAAAAATTCAAATTTCGCGCCATGTTGGGCAAATGCGCGGCGTCACTTCGGCTACCAATTGTCGCGTCATCTTTTATTTTTTTCTAGTCTTTGCGGTTAGTTGTCCCCTTCTAACGTAGATAGCGACAGTGGCAACGAGCCGCCGAGTACTGCATCAATGGGCTTCTACGGAAATTACGCTACCAGTTTACATATATAGCTTGGGTGGTCTCTCTGGCGACATGCCAATTTACACGCTTAAGGCTGTAAAAAAATTTACTGTGTAGGAAATAAAAATACCAGATCTGTAACTTCAGAGAGTTGCTTGCTTCGGAAGTTATTACGAGCCTAAAGTCGAACAAAGCCGCTCTATGAACGGAAAACAAGAAAAAAAATTGAGAAGAAGAAGCAGAGACGGTGAACACATACGTGGAACACGGAGTTTCGTTTCTGTGTTTATTCTCTCTGCTTCTGCCTCTCAAATGTTTTGCCTTTGGTAGTGGTTGTCTTCGAATATAAGTACGCACCGCTATTCGACTTTCTCGCCCTACTCTCAGGCGCTACTTTAAAGTGATGTATGCTTATATGCTCGCCGAAATATCTGATACACTCATATTTCATACCTTAAAATAGAGTGCCAGGTGGTCGATAAGTGCATGGTGCAGCATTAAGTTGACAAAAGCGCATGCGCGGCCGTTACGCCGATGGTTTCATGCAGACTGAGTTAAGGAACCTATTATGTTCGTGTGCCGTACGTTCATTGCACTTGACCTGTATTGTCCAAGGATATATTATGCTACAAGTGGCAACGTTCACCACTGTGACGTAACAAACACCTGGCTTCTTCTTTCAGATGTTCCGGAAAGAATACACGCAATACAACATGTTCTTTTTTGTTTTTACGTCGCTCGCGATGCTTTAGAGGGTGAATATCTATTTTTCAGTATTTTGGTTTAATATACAAAAGAAATGAAGGAATGAATACAGACGCTGCACACAAAGGCCTCAGATTGCATAATACAAAAATGGTGAGAGCTTTCACTGTTTTACTTCCAAGCCTGAAAGATCCCAATGAAAGTGGTGTTTCTGTATCTGCTTTCCTCAATGGCTTTTTCCAAGTGAGTAAAGCTAAAGTGATGTACATTACAAAGGTATAGCTCTTTTTACATCTTCATTACGGTGAAGCCGACATTTAAGCCATGTTTTGCTGTATTGTACATCCAGATGTGGTATACATATTGCCCCAGAAAGCTAGACTAAAACATTTGTCACCCATTCGCTCATTTTCTGTTAAATTTTTAACGGCCGGAAGACTCAAAATTTAAGGACCCTGAAGCGTCAACTTGATAGACTAACGCGATAGTGATATTTGGTTCCCACTGCATAAATTGAACACTTAGCGTACGAAAGATTTTTGAACGTCCTATGCAACCGCTAAGTGGCCTTAAGGGTGCAGTAGCGTGTGTGGCTTTTGCACTGGACGCCTGGCTTCAAACATTGAAGTCATTATCATAATCCTCTGTTTTGACGCCTGATGGAAATGTCCACGTGAGCTTCGTTCTAATAGAGCACTGTTTCATCAAGTATTGAGAAGCGTCTATACAGGAAGTGTGCATTTTAGAGCATGAAAGTTGATTTATCTGCATTTCCGACCAGCGGACGTTATTTCACTATATGTGCCAGTAGAGGCGTGCTTGTATGGTGGAACAACCACTTGTCTCACAGATGACTCGGGTTCAGTCCCCACTCAAACTCAAATTTTTCAATAATTATTCTACTTGCATCTTTTATAACTTTTTGGTCACGCAAAAATGTTTTTTCGCTGTCAGCCTACGATGCTGACGCGGACGCTAAGGTCGACGCCGGAATTGAAGTGAAATGATATTTTACAGCGAAAGCTGTTCAGAGATCAAAACTCGGGTTATGCGCGGCACTGTAGTTGTTCGCCACCGCCACCACCGGTGTTCGTAACTAATATCATAAAATTAAAAAAAAAACACTAGGCCTGCGCGGAAGACCCAGCACAGTCAGAGTGAAAGCTACAAGAGTGGCCTTTCAGAGCCTTTCGAAACACTCAGTGGGTAACTACTACAAACACAATTGCTTGATACCCACTATAGAGCAATAATAATACATTTTGGGTAGTAGGCCGGCATTCGCTATGCCATTTTTCGTCAATCTTCTCAGAAGCGTCATAACGGCTTAACACTTGCAAGGATTTTTTATCGTGTTAATATGAGTAATAAAGAGTTTCAGAACAGCAAAGGAACAAACAGGAAAATGCTGCAAGCACCGATGTTCATCGGTGAATGAAACAATTGGCACTGCACGAACAATTGGCGCAACATCACTTGCAAGTGTTTAGTGAATACCACGCTTATCAGAATAATGACGAAAAGTAATATAGCGAATGCAAGCCTACTGCACAAAAATTTATTATTAATGCCCTAGTAGGTATCAGGCAAGTGTGCTTGCAGTAGTTACCCAATGCGCGTTTTGAAAAAGCTTTCAAAGGCCGTTCTTCCAGCTATCGCTGTGACTGTGCTGCGCCTTCCGCGCAGACCTGGCGTTTTTTTTTCTTAAAACGTTCCTTAGACGTTACACCGTGGTAGAATAGTTTTCTTTCACACTGATTGCCTGGGTTCAACTCAGGCTCCTGCCCTATTATTGTGTACTCCTAATGCGTGTTAGCTGCAGCGAATATCTATGGTAATAGCGGAAATATCGCCAAGAAGTTCACCTTTTGTTGCCATACCATAAGGGCTTACAGTATACAATTTCGGTGTAACATCTGGGCACTGTATGTACTATAAATGATATGACGATGAACAGCCTTCAGTGACCGACATGCGCAGCTGTACTAAATGTGTCAAAATGATGTTTGTGGATTTATAAATTTTCGCTACATTTTGTAAGTTGAAATTGTTAAAATATTTGATCACAATAAAAAAAAACTCGAGTTAAATATAGAGCACGTTGTGCCAGCGAAGCGGTGTCACCAGTGCGGAACATTTTTATGCAATTGGCACTCAGTGATAAAACCACAACTACAGCACACCTATATAAATGGTGAGCATTGTAGACAAGACTACTGAGTGGAAGCGATGGCAGCCTAAGATAGCGCTTCGGATATGTTCTTCTTGAAAATGGGCAGGCAAAGGTTAAACACTGCATCATGGGCCCTTGAAAGACAGCCCGCATTGAAAGTAGTAGGTGCAAACTTCGTCGGCTTAAGCGCCACTTTGCTGTGGGTAATTGACCAGGAATTATTTTTACAGACACAAATTTTGTGGGAAGTAACAACTTCTAAGAGATTTTGTACCACCATACGATTTATACGACTGCGCCATGGGGTGACATTTTCTCTGTGATTACGCGCTATTATAATATTTCTGACAGCCAACAATAACACCATGGTTAAATTTCATGTCACCCATTCAGCGACGCATGGTATTTATTCATATGCGGACACATTGGCTGGGGTGAACTGCGGCGAACTGCCCGCTTGTATTAGGTTCTGTGATGTTTGAAGATATTGCTTATTGACACGAGCATGGAACGAGATTGGGCCTTCATAGAATGGACCTCGGCTGGACACAGAGCCCTCATGGATTGCACTTCTTGGACTTCTTCGCGGATGACGTCTGTTAGAGCAGCAACATGAGGCTGAGGAGACACCGCGTGCAGCATTTGCATCCCTTTGCGCACAATACTGCACACGAGCTCCATGAGGTCATTTATGGTCGTGACTTGAAGTATTGCCAGAGCTGAAGAGACAGATGAAAGATTGCCAAGACGCTCAAACTGAGACGAACGCTGTCTTATCATCTCTCCATTGTCGTGACATTGTGGAAGAAATCTGCTACTGTGCTGGAAGGATTGCCCCCTACTCCCGCGAACAACTGCTCTTTCACTCCCCGCATCATTAGGCACACCTTCTTTTCTTCCATCATTGAGGGGTGAGCTCACATGTCCTCAACGAACATGACAACTGTTGAGTTTACACCTTGTGCGTTCGCCGAATACTTTCATATTGTTAGTCACCCCACTGACGGTGAGCCCACGCCATGGAGGAAGCGGTGTCACTGATTTGGCAGAACAGCGGCTGTCTGTCGGTCATAAAGACGCGAAGACCCACGTTGCCGAGAAGCTTAGTGGTGGCACTTTACGGGAGACAAAAGCCAAGTCCAGCTGCAAGAATGGAAGGTGCACTTGCGCTCCGCTGTAGGCAACCAAAACCAGTGGCAGTGGATGCATTGATACATGGGCCAAATATACTGACGCCCTGTCAGCCCAGCGTTGCAGGCATGTACCCGGGAGGTGCATTCCCACGACTCGTCGACGCCGGACATCTAACGTTCCGAGTACCATAATAAACGAAGTTGAGCGGCAACGAGAGGCGTAAGTTCTCTGAGGAAGATCCCAGGAGGAAGGACATTGCGCCTGCCACTTTGAACGACCGCCAACCGAGAATCGAGGAGAGAGGCATTCCTGTGTTTTGCTTGGATTGTAAGAGTGCTTTAATGGGGGGGTTAGGTGATAAAAACCATGGTTGCAGGGACAGGAAAGAGAGAGAAACGAAATAAACGTCTGTATCAAAATAATGTACGAACGTTCCTTTGCTCAAGGTGGCAGCAGATGAAAAATCTCGTCCTCGGCTTCCTTAGCGGCAGCACTAAATGTCGCGCAGCCAGCAAGGCGACTGGAAGAACTAAAACGGAACTTAAGTGCAACTTTCTCGTTCAGGTACTGATTTCAGGAATTGAGGAGACGTTCTGCTTGCTCATTTTGGTGAGAACTTCCAAAGGTATTCTGCTGCTTGGCGCGACACTCTGGCCAAGGTTGCCATAGTGGCTTCATGGTTTCGAATGGAGTGCGCACAAAGTCCGCGAGGTGAAAGTAGACATACCGAAGCTTACGGTGCTAGTTCCACTTTTTGACACCAACACAACGATTGTTGTCGTCAAACCAGTCGTCGGCGTTCTCGTAGGGGTCACCGTAAAACGTCTTCATTGTTCGTGGGTCTTTGAGACCGCGAAGGAGGCAGCATCGATGTCTCTTGAGTTTGCGTCTTCGCACTTGTCACGTGAATATGGATTGAACACGATGTCCATTCCCAGGAGCACTGGGCGCCGAGCCGAGCCAATCACAATGATGATGATGATGACGACGACGACGATGATGGTGGTGATGATGATGATAATGATTATGATGATGTTGTTGTTGTTGATTATGATGATGATGATGACGACGATGATGATAATATAATGATGATGATGATGATGATGATGATCTTGGGAATATTGGCTCCTACCCACTCTGGGGGATCTTCCATGATTCAGGCGGATTATGCATACTGAATTTATTATTAATATTTGGTAGGAGCTAAAATAATCTTGAGATGATTTTTTTGATGTAACATTAATTTTTAGTGATTGTTATACCAAGTTGAACTATGTTGTGTAACCTCCTGTAGTCTGACCGCAAGTCGCGGGATCGAATCCCGGCTGTGGCGGCTGCATTTCCGATGGAGGCGGAAATGTTGTAGGCCCGTGTGCTCAGATTTCGAGCCAGATATCAACTTTTCGACAGCTTCAGAATATTCCTGTCGAAGTGTCCCAGCGCAGAGGCCCCAAATGATATTAGAACGGTCGACGTAACCGGTAGACCACATTGCTGCAATACTATTTCGATAGAACGTTTGCTGTGTAAGGAAAAACTTCGGCCGCTCAACAAAAAGTGTTTAATCGTTACGAGTTCGTTGCAAGAGGAACAAAAAGAGGAGATTGCCAAACCCGCTCTGTACAAGTAAGAATTGAGATTTGAAATTCTACAACTCATTCTGGTGATTGAAACTTCAGCCAAACTTCCTACACACCAGTTCCTCCTCGAAGGGAACTGTAGGTGCAGAAAGTCCAGTGATAAATCACCACGAAAACGAGCTTATCGCCTAGTTTTTTTTCACAATGGCACATACACGCATCGGGAAGGCCCAATCTCGTTTCATGCTCGTGTCAATAATGTCAAGTATAACTGGCACAAACTATCTTCTGCAGTGTAGAAGCTGGCGTGGTCTCCGTTGGGTGACAGAAGTTATTGAGGTCTTCATACAATTATGCGACTGATACTAGCTGATTTTACGTCATTACAAACAGGTTCTAAACAAAATTTTATGTTCATTGAGCTGGCGCTATTGGGCCGTCAAACAGCCCTTGCGCCATAAAAGACCACACATCATCATCATCTACATCACCAACTACATCATCATCGTCATCATCATCATCATCATCATCAAATTTTGGCGAAACTTCGGTACGTCTTTTATATATTGCTGCAAGCACTTTTTGCTAACACAAGTGCGGTTTTCTTGTGAACAACGTCTGGCTGAGCTAACTATCACACAAGAAGGCATTCTGGATCTGCTCCCTAAAATTGATGTGAAGAAATGCCCAGTGCCTGATCAAATTCCCAACGCCTGCTTAAGACGATATGCCGAGTGGCGCTCATGTTTTTCTTTCGGACTTATTTACAAAGTCACTTTACTCCGGTGAAGTTCGGACAGATTGGTGGTATGCTAGGGTAATACCAATTCACAAACAAGGTTCCGAAAATGACATCACAAACTACCGGTCAATTTCTTTGTCAAGTACTTGTTGTAAAACTCTGGAGCCCATTTTGACTACTCACCTAGTAATGTTTGTGGAAGATAATGTCATATTAGGTAAAAATAGGCACAGTTTCCGGCGAGGATACTCTACTGTTACGATTCCTACAGAGTTTACACACGAAATGGTCAGTGTACCAATGAAAAGGGTCAAATAGAGATTATATTTATTGATTTTCGAAAAGCATTTGACAAAATTTTACGTAGGAAGTTGCTCATGAAATTATCTTGTTCCCTTGGTGACAGTCAACTACTAAAATGAATAGAGGCGCATTTGTCAAACAGAGAACAAGTTGTTGAAATCAATAATGTTCGCAGTGCCAATACGCCAGTCCGATCAGGTGTGCCACAAGGGTTCGTTATAGGCCGTTTACATTTTTCTATCTACATTAGTAATATGGGTGAAGGTTTTTCACAGCGTGTGCCTATAAAACGTTATGCAGATGATACAATCGTGTATGCAAAGATTTGCTGCTCTAATGACCAACTGGTACTTACTAACCACCTACAAAAATTGAGTGGTTCGTGCGATGAGTGGCAAATGTAACTGAATACATTCAAAAACCTTTTTCATGCGCATGGCACGTAAAAAATCCCGCTATCTTTTCCGTACAGTATTAAAGGCGCACTGCTAACTAAAGCTAGAGATGTTAAATATCTAGGTATTCGCCTTGCACATCACATAAACTGATCAGTACATGTCGATGATGTTTGTAATAGAGCCATGCATACACTTAGGTCGTTGCGTCGAAAACTGCACAATGCTACTACAAAGGCTAAAACAATTATATACAAAATGACAGTTCTACCAGTACTGACTTACGCTAGTTATATATAGGAACCTTACACTAAAACAAATACACTAAAATGAGAACGTATACAAAATATAGCCTTGCGGTTCGTTTTAAACGTGTATTCAAGAACTCAGTCTATAGGTGAGCTTAGAGAAAAAACAAGAATAATGACGGTGAAAAGAAAAATGCAACTTAATCGACTGATCTTCTCTTTTCATATATTGAAAAGGACTTCAGTATGGATTTCAGTATGTGTTCACCTAGGTATCACCTAGGTTAACACATTGTACTAAAGAAAACTACCTCATACAGGACAAAACATTCAAAACATATTACACCGATTACCCCCCGAACCGATTTATTCAAATAAATTTTTTATTCGGAGCATTGCTGAGTGCAATTGGTTACCTGAAAACATAGTCGAATGTTCCATTTTACAAAGTTTCGAAAAGGTTTTCTTAGAACATTTGTGAACGATTTCTAGTGTTTCAGTATTTGTTCGCACTTCAATTGGCTTGTAGACTACCCGTTGCCTAAACATGTTCAATGTACTACAAGACTTCAAATATTATTGTTTTTTCTTTTCTTTGGTGACGTATACGGGATATTTTCTAACCTGTTATTTTACATATATGGGTGAGCTGTGCGGCATGTTTTCTAATATGATTTTGTGTTTCATTTTCTTATTCTGATATGTTGTTCAATTCTTGAGTGTTCCGTGTTAAAATTGTCTTTGCATGTACTACGTTTGTATAAGGCAGTTATGTAACCCCCCTTCCTGTCTTGGCTTATGTGCTGACAGTATGAATAAAATAATAAAATAATACTTATTGAAAAGTATAATGCAGCTGAAGTTTCAGCATCAACACACGCCTTGCGCGGGGTAGCGCACCGCTTGGAGATAGGGCTGCTGTCATTATGCAGAAGTCCTCATGCGTATAAACGAAGGCTCTAGTTGCATTCCATCTGAAATGCTCTTACTTTCTGTTAACTGCAGCCTTCTATCTTCCTCAGATTTTTTTCTTCTGTTACATGAATTTATGATCTTGTTTTTAAGCAATGCTGCAAACTCTATAATTTTTAACTTTTAATGTTTTTGTGCTTGAAAGTCACCAACCTTATGTTTCTTCAAAGTACGTTATTTTTACAGTGGTGGACTGCCAAGCCCTACTAGAGTACCACTTCATTCAGCTTGCCTTCCAAATGTAAGTATTATAAATATGCACGCTATGCAGTAAGTGTTAATGACGCTACTAGCGCACATACAGGCGTGCTATGTCGAAATTCCCAAGATATTAGAGAGCGCGAGTTATCTGCGAGAGAGCTCTATGTCGGGCGTAACGAGACGACCATGAAATGCGCGCATATGAGAGTCGGAAAAGAAATGGTTACTATTGTGCACATTGCATAAAAACATATCTGAGCCATTTTCGGTAGTTGAAAAGGAATATACTAGGTATATATGTATAGGTTGTGAAGTTTTGGGTGAAGAGTGGTTGACAACCTATTAGCCCCGAGAAGTTGGAGTGGCGCCGCCAGGTGGATGACGTCACGGCACGGACTCCTCGACGCGAGCCAAAAAAAAAGAAGTTTTCAAACAGGACCCATAATTTTCATGCATACAACCATCACCATTCAATACTTTCTTGGGATTGTAATAAAGCATTCGAAGCTTGATAAATAAACTTGAGAAGGCTGGGACTTTCGCGTTAGGTTAGCAATATATCTGTTGTTTAAATATCATCTCCCACTGCGCACATCTCGGAGTTCCCCAAGACGCACGTTGTTTCTTCGCGGTACCAATGGTTGTACTAAACAAACTATGTCAAACAAACAATGTCAAATTCAACGTAATATTTAAAATTAGGAAATGGTTCTTTCCTGTTTCACAAAATGAAACATGGGCATAATAATCAGATTCTGTTAAGTTGCGTGCATTTTTTTACAAAACTATTATTGCCAGGTTTTTTCGCTGTCTTCTGTAACTATGGCAACTATGACTCGAACTGCTAAATGAAAAAGTGATCTGAGATTGGCTTTGCGAATTTTGATTCTTTGCTGCTGTGAATACCGTATGTGCATCTCGCGTTGCCTTGCTTGTCATCGTGTTTGAGGTAAATGACAGTGTTTCACTCGATGTCTTTCATTCGATGTCATTCGATTTTGCTTAAAAGTATTAGCGGCGTCGCTTCAGTGACAATCACAATCAAGGAAACACATTGTGAAAATGGCGTTGATCATGATCAATGCAGGGTTATTACATAGCTCACGCCATTTCGCGGGTGCAAATGTGCAAGGTGTGCAAGGTGCAGGGTGTTTGTACCTCGAGCGTGAGACGAGTGTTTACGCAAAGGACACTTCAATCTGGCACGTGGCAATAGCCACACGCCAGATTGAAGCCAGTGGCAATAGATTTTGTTGAAAGTACCAAAAAGCTCCAACTGACACACGTCAAAATAATCACACACTAAATAATCACAATTCGGTTCACAATGCATACACAAATGCATATTCTCCCCACCTGGTTTCTTTACTTTCGTACTGTGTCATGGTAGCAGGTCCTCTTGGTTGCTTTTTTCTAACACCTCGCCGGCACTTCCATCACTCATATGAGCACACTGCAGAGCACAAATCTCAAAAAAGGTGAGCAGTATTCTCACGTTGCGACACCCAACACTCCCTCAAGCACGTGTGGAAATAACGCTCATGCCATGGCTTTAGCGGGGGGTAAGTCACAAATGCGTACATTCCACAAGATAAAGACGCGCACATTCAGACGTCACCTTCCCGCATATGAAGGACCACAACAATCGTTGAAAGTGGTAATCCTGCTGCGCCGAAAGGAATGTGTCCGCTATACCACACGAGCGCTCATACCAGCATGTGGTTCTGACCTCCCTGGTAAGCTTACCCGCTTAGAAGGGGTAGCGCTTCCGAGACTTCGAGTGGGAGAGTTACTCTTACGCCGTCAGTTACTACCCACTGGCCGCAACAATACCGCGCAGAGTATGGAATCACCTGCCCCTTTTGTGACGCCCTCATAACTGCCGTAGACGTGACACACATGCTCTGGTCGTGCCCGGGCCTAGAACAAGCACGCTTTGGTCATCTTCGAACAACGGGTCACCATCCCAGTCGCCCTCCCGACTTACAAGAGTGGGTAAGAGGGCCATACTATCAATCTCTGTCAAACTTTATGCGTGAGTGCAACTTGTTTATTTATGTGTGAGAACGCTGTGTTTATCTATGCTTGTTATGCCTAAGGGCAGTCTTTCGAATAAAAAAAGTGGTAATCCTAGCGATGCAGCGAATAGACGCCGTGTTGCTGCTTGACGTTGCTGAACCGACGGAAGGCGACGAAGCTCGGCCGCTTCGGTGCGCTTGAAACGCTGCAAAATAATAAACGCCAGCATCGAATAACGGCTGATGAGGATGATGCTAAGAGGGTCAGGGTGAGTAGACGAAATAGCTTCTTGACGAACAAAACACCACAGAAAAACCGAAGGGACGCCTGCCCCTCTTTGTGCAGTGGCATATCGCCTCTCGTCGACAATGGCGCCATGCTGAATTCGTTATTGGATCATTGTGACTGTTACGTTACAGTAATGAGCGACCGCAGTTGGACAGGCATAATACAAATGGACAGTGGTACACTTTACCTTTCATTCTTAGCTTGTCACCGACTATTGTTACAACGCGTAAGGGACAAAGTGCTAACATAAATAGTGAAACAGTGCCTCTTCATTAGTGTCTGCCAAAGGGACACCAAAGAAGAACCATCACTTGATTTATAATGACAAAATGCACACTGAGAACTATAATGTCGTATTTTTCAGTAGCCTAAGTTCATTATTGATGCGTAAAATGAAGATTGAACCTACATTTTTGAATTCCGCGTCAGAATTCGCCCTCATGGCGCAAGAAATTTCAAATCGCAATTTTGGTATTTTTGTGCATTAGCTCAATGGATTGTTCTGAAACATCGTATGCCAAGAGGAGGACACCCACAGATTACATTTTATTTGTTTTTTATGATTGCAATCTATGTCGGAGCCAGTAGGTGCCTTACGAATTATTTACGGCCCTGTGTTCAGTGCGAGAATCTCAAGGGGTTAAAGCTACCGGCATTTTCTTTTCGTGCGTTTTCTCTCTTACTAAGTGTCATTTCATGGTAAAAGAGGCGTTTTCATAATAGTGAATTTTTACTTAACAAGTACGCGAAATAACATTTCGCTCTTTATTGTCCTTCCAATAAATAAAAAGTATGTATGTGTGGAGAAAAGGGCGAGCCGCCATACCCATGATGAAGCCTACCGTCGACCTCTTCTTTATTGGAACACTCTCACATGATCTACTTCTAATGATGATAGAGTCGCTCTTCGTCGCTTACGCAGTATTCAGCATTTTCCGCGCCCATATACATTGGCACCAGCTGATGAACACTAACACACCTCAAGTTCTGAGCAAACGCTGTTCAACAGTACTTCTATAACGGTCATGGTCCAGGTCATTCCATGTGGAACCATCGGTGGTTTTCTCTATTGCCTGTTTTGCGGTGCTTTCGGCGCTTGTTGCACGCTCATGCTTCGGAACGTGTTGACCTTGATAAAGCTGAATTGTAGCTGAGCAAGTTTCTTTGACATGATAATTCGCAGACAAGACTCTTCCAGACGAATATTGTATAGCTATACCTGTGGAATACTCTCCTTTTGCTTTCTGTTAGTTTCTGCATTAGCCTGGTAACCCTTCTGCTTCCGCCTTCGTCTAATCAGTCTCATTCGCCGCTATGACACTAAGTCGGCATTAGAACATTCACCTAGTTTAGATGTGCCACGCACACTCCCTTCAATAATGACTTCTGTAGCTTTCTCGAAGAACCAAAGCTTTCAGCAGTATAAGGGGCTCACTGTTGTGTCGTTGTGGTCTTTTGTTTCTCACTTTGTGAACTGGGCTTGGGTTACCTCCGTTGAGCACTTGTGCGCACGGTGATAAGAACCTTATAATGTCTAGCTCTGCCAGCTTTCGCTAGGACGCATTCTCAAGAACTCGTGGGTGGCATTGTTGATATACAAAGTCTTCGATCTTTTCAACCATAAGAGTACCTTCTATTTCAAACACCGGTGTTGCTGTAGATGTCTTGTCAATCGTTTCAAGGGTATTGCACACTAATGACAGTTCTAAAGGTGTGGCCCAGATCTTTGTAAGTATCGGTTGTTGTGTACGGGCTCCTTCGTTTGTAACTTGCAGTCAAGGTGCTAATCGGTTGGCTTCCGCTATACTCAAGATGTACAAGGCTGACTCCTCTAGCATTAGTGCTGCAATATTACTGTCCATTAGGCTTCGGCTAAATGGTGGTGATGCAGACGCAAAGAGTGCCTTTTCGTCTGCTTCCAGTTTAATCTGTTGTCTTATTGATGTAAAATGAGCCTGTCGATCTTTTAGGTTTTGCGTGATCCTACATTCTGGTTTGATCCTTGCCAGAATAATATTGTACTCGTAAACGTCAGCCCCCTCCATCACTACCACCAAATTATCGATGTGAACTGTTCTCTCTACTTCCTTGTATATGCGTCTGAATTCACCATACTGCTCAATCAAAAGTGGGTGAATACTTCGTAACTCACAGAGTGCTGGGTGGTCCAATTGCAGAAGACACCCTATGTCTGCGATGACTTGCGTGCTGGCCTCGCGTACCTGACTCCTTGAACTGGTATAGCGCATTACGGGGAAGAAGAAACGGCCGAGCATACCGACGCAAGAGGACCGAGCGCTACTTCAGTTGGAAATAGCGCTCTGTCCTCTTGTGTCGGTCTACTCGGCCGTTTCTTCTTCCCCGTAATGCGCTATACCAGTTCAAGTACGACAAACCAACTCGCCCAATCTTCAACACTCGTGTACCTGACTCCGCCTTTTGCAGAGGGCCTCCATGATCCGGTTCAGTATTTCCGTAAACGTGAGAAGTCACTGGCCATCTCACGAGGCGAAGTCGGAGTCAAACGGCAGCCGTCAAAGAAGGCTCGCAAAACGAATATTCGTAAAGTTTCGGGCTCTCATTGTTCATGATCTTGCGAATATTGGGCCGTCGAAGTGAAGGGCAACGCAGAATGAAGCCGAAGTAGACGTGAGAGCTCTCGTCTTGTGAGCCTCCAGGCGATGCCTGCACTCACGGGGCTGCACTGTCAAGATGTACATACGTCGTTGACCTGTGCACCACCTCGACTTGTGAATATCACGCCATCGTCGTGAAGCACGGCGCCATAGCAAGCTTGCGAGCTACCGTCTCGTGAACCTCCCGACGATTTGTGCACTCACGTCAGTCCACGGGTGCTTCTAGTTGTCTTAGGTCAACCTGGACTCGTGCTTCCGTGTTTTCGTACAAAACTAATATGGCGAAAAGGTCGAGCCACCGTCCCCATAGCAAAGTCCACCCGTCGGGCTCTTTGTATTGGAACACACTCATATTATCTCTTCTAAATGTTGACGGCATCTCTCGTTATCGTTTATGCAATACTCAACTGTATGCATATTGACACAAATAGTTTTCAATCAGTAAATATAATACTTATTTCCAGCAGTCGTGACAATTTCAATCGACTATTTGTCACAACTTGTAAGAAGAGGGCTAAACATGAAGGCATGACATATCTTGCAGGCACAATATTTAGCACATATCAAATATCATTTAGACCTCTATACCTTAGACGTCATTCACATGCAGATTTACAAAGATGTACGGAACTTACTTGTCACAGGCCGCAATATGCAGCATTAGCAACTCTAGATATGGCTACGGAATACGAGAGAGCGGGACGTGTTCTCCTCTTAAGTTCTTTCAAAATCTTGGACTTCCCGTAATGCGAAACGTTAGGTTGCTTGAGAACTGCAGAAACTGCTGCCAGAGAATTTTAAATTAGTACTGACTCAGCAGAAGCATCTTTACTATCACCTGTTGTGAACTAATGAAATTGCGCCCCCATTTCACTACGAAAAGTAAAATAAACCAGGCATTCCGCTACGGCCTATTATCGACTTCAAGAGGTAACTGCTTGATCAACTTTCGGGTTACTTACATGGTGTTTTGAGTCTGCTCACCAAAAAAAAAACAGCCTTACATTTTTCAATTTCTTAGCTTTCGCGGAAATAGTGCACAACATTGCCGCCAATGAAGAGGACGATATGGCGTACTTCGCCGTGAAATCACTCTTCACTTCGGTTACTCTTAATTTGGCCGCACCAACAGAGAAGGTGGTGCTTCTGGCGGACGAAACCTTTGCGGAGCGCACACTATTGGAGGTAGCACACTTCTATGAGTCACTGGAGTTTTGTTAGGCAAAGCATGCTTCACGTACCGCAAGCAGTGCTACAAGCAGATGCGCGGAACTGCTGTAGAGGCTTCTATCTCTGTACTACGATGAATTTGGTCAGGGAGGTCACTGAAAAGAAAGCGCTCGCCAACTTTTTTCTCGAACCCAAGATATTCGTTTGCTACGTGGACGACTGCTGCTGCAATATCGTAAGTTCTTGGCGTATTTGTCCTGTATAGCAAGGCTGACAAGAGTGTGTCGGAAGACGAGAAAGTTTATCACGTTAAAAAAGGGATTGTTGACGATGCCTTCAACCTGCTGTAGTTCAATGTTGTCACGAGCAATCAACACAATTATGACGGAATATCACGAGCATCTATACGATCCTGACATAATGCTGCAGTATAGAATAGGCGACTGCCCGCCGCGTCTTCCACGACATTAGACGTCTGACGAACACAGCAGCTACTTCCTTTTGCGATCAAGCCTTCCGCCAAGCCACCCGTTTAACAACCTCACTGGCATCCTTCGTCGATAGGTCAAGCCAGCCCAATTTGTAGCCACTTCATTCCCAACGTCTGAGCCTTCGCCGACCACTATCTCACTGATAAAATTCGTCGTTGGTCAAGAATTATCTAACTTCAGCCTACATGACGTTCCACCTGTCTACTCTGCCGAGTCTTTTTGTCGTCGTCCCTTCAGTCCTCACTTTGCTTCCGACTGTTCTGGACAACAAAATATGTCTGAATGGCCTATACTTCACGGCAAGTTCGTATGTTTCAACTGCCCATGCAGTTGTCATATCATATCGGTCATATCGCGTGCCACTGTCACAACCACTGGGCTCCACCAGCACACTACCCCCCCACCCCCAAGGCCATTTCTGTCCGCAAGTCATCCTCACCATTTGATTCCTCTATTCTGACCACGTTCTCTGAAGCTCCGCACCGCTGATGAGACCTCGCTACGCCCGCTTGTCATCCCATCCTCGCCGTCATTCTCATTTGCAGCCGCAACGCCGTCCTGCCTCTCTGATCTATTCGCCGTGGCCCCGATCAGGAATGTAGGCAGTGGAGCTCCTGGATGTGGAGCTGCATTGACGACGGCCTCTGCGAGAAATCCTCGTTTAATATTACCGACCACCCGGAATCTCTTGAAGGTTATTACACGATGTACCTGTGAGCACGTTGATTGATACTAGAGCCTATGTGTCCATCAAGGGTGCTGCTTTTCCTCGCCGATCAACGAAAGTTGTCGCGCTCACCCTGAACCTAGGCATACGAGTCGCCGACAGAGAAACTGCCGCTATTTATGACACGTGATCTGCCCGTGTGAACATTGCAGATAGATGCACTGCTGTTCTTTTCACCGTTATTAAAAATTGTTCTGATGATCTCATTCTAAGTATGGATTTTCTAACTGCTCACTCTGCCCTTAGAGACTGTTTAGCCGAATGTCTAGGCATTGAGAGGCCTCTACTTTCCAATTGCATCGACTTACCTCAAAGCCATCTATGCGCATCAATATCGTGCGCCTTCCGCCTAACTCTGTTACACACGTCGACCTCTTCTCACGCCAGCTGTACATGACGGCATTTACATGGCTGCACCAAGTCTTGTCTTGATGGTTACAAAAAGCGTCGCTGTTGTGCACACGATTTAGGCAATTGTTGAAAACCGCACCTGCCTTTGTTTCGTCAAATTCGTTCTCACTGCTAGCATTGTTCCCTTGGGCGAAATCACAGCTTTGCAAGACCTCAATCTTGAGCCCTTCAGAGTGGATGATTGCTGCAGCTCAGACCATGGTCCAACTTTATTACGTTCCTCGGGCGGTGACATTGAACGCATGATGCCGTGAGACTTCACTCCAAATGAAATTGAAGCGGTCCGTGAAATCATACTTTTTTTTAGTTTCGCCAGCATGTTCTTAAGCCAAACGAATGTTGTTACTCATCGCATCAATACTAGCATTGCCGGTCCAATTCGTCGAAGACCATACCGTGTTTTCGCGTCCGAGCGTACAGTAATACAGCATGAAGTCAAAACGATAATCGAGTCCTCGTACAGCGCCTGGACTTCTCTCGTCGTCCTGGTCCAAAAATGAATGGATCGTGGAATTTTTGTCTGTATAATCGATATCTCAACAAACTTACGGAGACGTTTACCGTTGCCATGAGTCGATGACGCCTTGGACTGCCTTTATGGCGCTAGTTATTTTTCCACTATCACCATTCAATCCAGCTATTGGCAAATAGTCGCCGATGAATTGGACCGCGAGAAAGCCACATTTTTATTCCTTACTCTTTTTATATTTCCAGTGTAATGCACTTCGGTCTGCGTACTCCACAGGCCACATGCGAAATATTGGTGGATTCGTTGCTCCAAGGGTTCAAATGATACATCTGCGTATGTTTGCTAGACAATGTTATCAATTTTTCGCCTACAGTTGACTACTATCTCAATTGTTTATCCGCAATTCTTGGCGTTTTTCGGTGAACCGGACTTCAATTGAACATTTAGAAA
This sequence comes from Rhipicephalus microplus, assembly GCF_013339725.1. Classification (NCBI taxonomy): domain Eukaryota; kingdom Metazoa; phylum Arthropoda; class Arachnida; order Ixodida; family Ixodidae; genus Rhipicephalus; species Rhipicephalus microplus. Next base: position 34,032 of record NW_023612477.1, read on the forward strand.
TGCCACTTTGCTCGTCTTACGAATAACCATACTTGACCACCTCGTCGATGCCGCAGGGGTGCGCTTGAATCACAAGAACTTTCGCGCCGTTACAGATTTCTAGTTCTTAGGTTCAAAAAAGATGTTCTGTTTTCTGGGGCTGTGCTCCCATATACAAAGCTTCGATAAGCATTAGCCACTGTTGCAAGCCCGCTCACACATCTACTGAAGAAGGGCGCTCCATTTTCCTATGGCGCTGATCAATGCTCACCTTTTTTCCTGCTCACGATCCTGCTTATAACACCACTAATTCGAGTTCATTTTGATCCATCAGCTTCAAATGAGGTTCGCACTTACGAAACTCTGTATAACGTTGGAGCAAGGTAATGCAACATCAACGCAGACATGACCGTGTTATAGCTTTTTCAAGCCAAATGCTATCTACTACCAAGCGCAACTATTCAATCACGGAGCGTGAGTGCCTCACCGTTGTGTGTACAGTCGCTGTGTTTTGTTCATACTTATATGGGCACGTAATACGGGTTCGTATCCCGGCATCGGCTGCTGCATTTCCGATGGAGGCGGAAATGTTGTAGGCCCTTGTGCTCAGATTTGGGTTCACGTTAAAGAACCCCAGGTGGTCAAAATTTCCGGAGACCTCTACTGCAGCGTCTCTCATAATCATATGGTGGTTTTGGGACGTTAAACCCACATTTCAATCAATGGGCACCCAATACGTGTCACCACTGATCACCACGCGCCTTGTTGGCTGACCTCACTCAAGAATCACACAGGACGCTTCGCTCATTGGGTCCTACGTGTACAATATTACACAATCACCGTATTGTATAAAACAGAGCGGTTGCACCAAAATGTAGATTGTTTATCTCGCTACGCTGTGGAAGAAGCAGCCCATACCGAAGCCATTGCGAATGTTTTGTCTGTGTCGCAGCTACTTATCCTTGACAAAGAACAACGCCGGGATGCTTCTCCACGGGCCGTCATTGACGAGCTTGTGTCAATGCCTCATGACGTGTCTCAAAATATTGCTGGTTAAAGACGAGGTCCTATACTGCCCTAACCTCAATCCATATTCCTGTGACTTACTCCCCATCATACTTGCTCACCTCCGTGCAATTATCTTCAACCAACTTCTTGACGTATTCTCGGGGTGCTGCTGTGGGCGATGAGCTAAGACATGACTCCGTAACAAAAAAACACGTTAAATAAACACCCACGTGGCACACCATCTATATAAAAATATACAAAATTGTAGTAAATATATAGAAATACTTACAATATAAGTCACTACTGTTAGTACACCTTTAGCAGTGAGCCGAAGACACTTTTATTGGGGTAAACGCAGAGGTAAAGCCGACCAGCTGTCAAGCAGAGTGAGCGTGAGCAGCAACAACACTCGTCCCTCTCTTCTTTCAATGGTGCTCCTGCCTGTGCCATATATCAATGCTACAAATCAGCCCCCCCCCCCAGAAAAGGAGCCATCCTGGCGACCCCTGGACTGGGTAGGATGGGTGGGTCGTAGTGCGGTTTCGATCGATCGACATGAACAGTCTCGCGACCACGACTGCGTTGGTCTGTCGATGGTTGACCAGCTCAAGAATACAGTTAACCGGTGAGGACTGACGTAGGACTCGGTAGGGGCCTTCGTACTTGGCGGTAGCTTTGTGGAAAGACCAGGAGCAGATGAGAAAACGCGAAGCCATACCTACGTGCCAGGCGAATACGATGGGGGGGGGGGGGCAGGTTTTCATCGTGACGGTCCTTCTGGTACGCTTGATCTTGTGCGGTTAAGGAACGTGCGGGTTGGCTACGATCTTTCGCATAAGTGGCGACTTCGGATAAAGTTGTGGATTCTGAAGTGTCTAGAAGGTACAAGAGAATCGTATCCATGAATGAGGAAAGTTCGCGCCCGTAAAGGAGAATTAACGGGGAGAATCCTGTCGTAGACTGAGTGGCGCTATTGTAAGCATAACAAAGGGGAGTATGCGGTCCCAGTTGGTGTGTTCAGCGGACACGTACATAGACAGCATGTCGCCCAATGTGCGGTTAAATCATTCAGTCATTCCATTCGTTGGCGGATGGTACGCAGTGCTTGTGCGATGCACAACTTTGCATTCACGAAGAAGGGCTTGTACGGCTTTGGAAAGAAACGTAAGTCCGCGGTCGCTGAGTAGCTCACGAGGCGCGCCATGGCGAAGAACAAGATTGTGAAGGATAAACAAGCCAGCTTCACGTCATGTGGCTTCTGGCGGCGCAGCAGTTTCAGCATAGCGTGTCAAGTGATCCACAGCGAAAACCACCCAGTGGTTGCCGTCAGGAGTGTAGGGAAGGGGACCGTATAAGTCAATTCCGATGCGGTAAAAACGTCGGGATAGGCAAATCAACGGCTGCAGTTGTCCATTGGCTGTGTTCGGTGGGCTTTTTCGGCGTTGGCATTTTAAACACGAACGTACGTACTGTCAGACAAATCGGTACATTCCGCGCCAATAGTACCGCAGCCGGAGGCGTGCATACGTTGTTATCACACCAGCGTGGCCGCATTGAGGATCTCTGTGAAAGAAGTCGCAAATAACAGCACGTACGTGGCGAGGAATCAAGAGCAACCACTTGCGGCCGTCGGTAAGGTAGTTGCGACGGTACAGGAGTCCATCGCGGATTTCGTAATGTCGAGCTGTACGTCGTAGTGAACCTTGGGGTGGTACCTTGGGGTGGCTGAGGCAGTAACTCTATCATAGAGACTATCCAAGCGTCTTGGCGCTGCTCGTAGGTCATGTAAGTGAACGAAAATGCAGCAGCATCGAGACTGGAAACAGATGCACTTCCATAACATATAAACAAATTCCTTCACAGTCTAAAGTGTCCTAACTATTGTCACATATCTCTACAGCCTTAGTGCTTCTCACGGTGCTTCACGTCACCTTACTTGTCGTAACTGACGCGCTGATCGTTAATGTCCGAATTGGTCGTGTCCTCGTCGGGGATCTCGATGCTCTCGACGAAAGTCGTCTTCCTTGCCGGTGCCGACGTGGTCGCGCGTCGTCGTCATCGCCTGATTCCGGTGGCGTGGCGATGTCTCGATGGTTAGGCCTAGCGGCTGCTGCTGATGCCCGGTGCTTAACGATGACGTGGCCAACCGGGGACTGTCTTCGGAGGCTTTCTTCGAAGGAGGTTTGCGCCAGGAACGTCGGCGCTTGCAGTACGCGGTGGCTGCATTCCAAGTAGCCTCCCTCAAAGCTTTTCGAGATCTCTGTCTACTTTTCGGGACGCCCGCGTCACATGTTGCCAAGTCGCTGTCCTGCCGCTCCCGTCGCCAGTACATTTGCTGGCGATGCGTCCTTCTGTTGCGAAGCGCACGACGACAATGCCAGCTGGTCGCTGCTAGCCCACCGATCACCACTGAGATCACGCGCCTCGAGCCTCGATGAATGATGCGCACACTCGTGCCATTTCAACTCTTGTCCGTTATTCCTCGTCTTCTTTTCTCCTACACGCTCTTGATCGTGACAGGTGCACATGTCACGAGCAAGCGTGAGAATCATATGTGCGAGAATCCCCAAATGGGCAATTCTCGCACATATGATCGTGTATGCCGTTGTTTCTTTTGGCCTGGTCTTGCCCGTTATGTTTGACGCTACGTCGCCACCTTGTGAGCCCTGGCAGCGCCGTATAAAGCCATCTTCCTTACCAGCTGGAGGCCTTCGGTTGATCAACGTTTCCAATAAACCTTTTTTCAGTTACTCTCGACCTCTTTGGCTAGTTTGAGTTGTCCTCCTCGGGCAACCAATGAGTTGCTGTGGCCACTGACTATGCAACACCGTACACAATCACACGAGCACTTTTGACTAATTGCGCTATCAATGTGGCGGGCTTTCTTGTGTACATAATTTTAGTACATTGAGCTGCACGCCAAGGCCTCATGGAACGAAGCCGCACCTTCCACTCAGCTGTTGTTGAAGAAATCCTGTGTTGCTGTTGTATCAGCCGCAAGTTTGCAACTTCGTACTACCCGCAAACGAACGGTCTTGCGGAGCGCCTCAGCCGGACCAGCTGAGACAGAGAGTCGGAATTGATATTGAGGTTTCCCATCGCTCGGGGTATCGGGGATTGGGTGTTTTGAGGGGAAGTGAGGGCTTATTAACATCTCTACACTCAGCTGTGAAGTGTGACGGCTAGGGGCCATGAATTGCTGAAAACACGTGGGTGCTGAGACTGGGGAACCACCGCGTTTGGTTCAAGCACGCTCCATCAAATCTTTGAGCTCAATGAAGTTTATTCCCTCTCTCCGAGCCGGACCATAACCGACATGTTTTCTAAATATTGTTACGGGGAACATACACGTATCATACACGTATCACGTATCCATACACGTATCAATATGTAGCGGCTGACCACTTGCATTTAGACATTCATTTGTCATATGTGACGTTCGCATAATATTCCACGCATCACGATACTGCCAGCTATACGTCATTTTATTTCGGATACGGCCGAAACCTCGCCCTACTTTTTGACACCTTGCTGCCCTCGGTCATTTAATATGCTGGTAAAGCCATCGAGCGAGGCGATCACGCATGCCAACTAGCCCGACATTGTCTACAGGCCTTCACTGGAGCCCCAAAGACAGCTCTATCATTTTCATGATAAATACCAGCACTTTTTGCCGGGTTTGCTTATCCTTTTGTGGTGACCCGCTCGGCATGTAAGTCTTTCTCAAAAACTGTTTTCATGCTACACTGCACCCTATCGCGTCGTTCGCCAGGTGACTCAAGTTCCATAGAGATTGTCCCAGCCAATCCGACGTCATCATCATCAGCTTTCAGCGACATCATGCGCATAGCTCGACTCAAACCTTGTCGCCCTCTTGCGTGTAGACCAACCATCGTGCGTGTAGACCAACCATCGAGATGGCGCTTCTACTACCAGCTGGTGATGATACAAAACAGCCGCTGCCACCTTGATACATAAAAGATAAGGGGGACGGCGGATGCTTATGCTTGTTGGACTGGTGCTAGCTTGTTCAGCCAGTACTTTGTATACATAAAACCCCTACATGTAAAACTGTCGAAAATCCTATGTGAATAAATTATTTCAGTGTTCTCTATTACTGCATGCCTAAGATTGATATCATACCTACATATTAGCAGCTATTGGTGGAATTATAAACAAAACTTTTTCCATATGAACAAAAACGCTGTGCTGCTGAAATTGGGGAAGAAATAATTGGGATACCAGCAGGCACATTCAAAATGTCACCAAGAAGTTCCACCTTGCTCCAGAAAATTCTTGTGGACAAGACTAACTATTTTAATGAACAGAAAAGAATGCTCAATGGGGCTTCGGCTGAAGCAATCTTTACCGCTAGAAGTGCATCACCTTTTGACATCTTCTTTGGTTGTTTCTTGAATGGAGGCCTGCACAATAATTTAAATAAATAGTTTACTGATGTATCATCAACCAGGATGCCATAAAACGCAATGATGGCACCTGAGATCGGTTCTACTTCTTTATTCAAACACTTTTGTTCATGCATAGCCTTGTCTGATGTACGGCCCTCATATCCTTTACTTGTGTGGACAATGAGACCGCTTGATGCAAAAGTCACCATGTATTTGACTGTAAAGCCCTTCTTATAGAATCAGTAGCACTGTAACGCTCAAAGCAGACAGTTAAGCTGGCTGATTGAAACTTCCGTGAAGTCCACAATTACATGTGCATTGCTCAACTGTTTAAAACACATGGGCAAATACTCAACAACGTTTTAATGGTACAGTTGCAGTTGTTATCGAAATTTCCGTCAAAATCTGAATTGTTTATGCACTAATTTTGGTGCATGTTGTTAGTGACCAGCTCACTAACTGGCTCAGGAAAGCTCTCAAAGTATCAATGGTCAGCTTTACAAAAGGTAAAGCAATTGTTTCTTCTGCAGACCAGTGGGGTCGGCCTGGGAGTGGATGACTCATTGCATAGCAGCTTGCTAGAGCATTCAAAATTTAATTGTTTGCAGGCCTCTTATTTATATTTTTTGCTTATTGTTTGTATGGAAAGAAGCCTGATGTCCATTATACAGCTTTATGTTCTGTTGTTCCTGTACGTAAAACCATTTCTAGGAGGACATGTGCTATATATTTTGCTCTGCAGGGAACTCTGTCTCTTGTGTCTGGGGGCGGGGTTGGCAAGTGCATCACTTTCACAAAACAAAAGCAAGGCCAAATGTATCTGGAAATGTATCTGGTGCTCGAGTATAGAAAAGGAAGAAGACTTGCTGTGATCGCAGCAAGTCTTCTTCCTTTTCTATACTCTAGCTCCATGCCCACTGCCCTCGTTACACCAGTAACATTTTGTCAGATATAGAGTTGTACTATCTTTTTTCTTCGAGCTGTTTTTTTAATTATGCATGTAAGCATGTTATACCGAAAGTTAGAAATAGGAAGTCTAGAAGTTTGGTGTACCTTATTTAACGCATGCATATCACACGTACGCATCTCGAGATACAAAGCTTTATGCAAATTAAATCCTGAAACCATAGCTCATGTTCTAAATATATCACTGAGACCACACTATCACCTTTCATGATCGCGAGACCCTTTAAAGTTGTGAGCGGCCACAACTCTTTGTTTTGTCCAGCTACCTTGAAGGACCCTTCAGGTCGCCTCACGTGATGGAGCCTGTGACTTCAAAATATGACATTACCATCGTTTACAAGTCCTGCAAAAAACACTCCAACGCCTATTGTCTCTCTCGTGCGCCTGTCGACCAACAACCACTTGACGACCCGGATGACGACTACTTCTAGGAAACGATAACTGCCAACGACTTCGCTGAACGACAGCACGCCGACCCGGAATCTAGGGCCCTAGTAGAATACCTCGAAGGCAGGACCACCGAAGTTCCGAAGGTGCTTAAGCGCGCACTTGCGTCGTTCTTCCTGCGAAACGGTCTCCTTCAAAAGAAACAATTATCGCCGCTTCGAGCCAAATACTTCCTTGTGGTGCCTTCAGCTGTGCAAGCAGAACTCCTGCAGGCCCTGCACGACGATCCGACGGCAGGGCACCTCGGTATTTCCCGCATTCTCGGGAGGATACAAGAAAGGTAATACTCGCCACGTATTACCGCCAACGTCACTCATCATGTAAGGACATGGCGGGACTGCCAGCGACGCAAGACACCGCCGACAAGGCCAGCGGGATTTCCGCAACCCATTCAACACCTCGCCGATCATTCGAGCAGATTAGTATGAACCTTTTGGGGCCATTCCCGACGTCGGCTTTCGAAAACAAGTGATTCGTAGTAGCCACCAAATACCTAACTCGCTACACCGAGACAAAAGCCCTGCCCAATCGCAGTGCATCCGAGGTAGCTAAGTTCTTCGTCAAAAATATCGGCCTACGTCACGGCTCCCCGCAGGTCCTCATCACTGAGAGAGGAACGGCATTTACAGCTGACCTAACTCAAGCGATGTTGGCATACTGCCAAACAAACCACCGCCGGAAGACAGCGTACCATGTACAAACCAACGGCTAAACAAGATGATCGCCGATATGCTGGCAATGTATGTCGATGTCGAACACAAGACGTGGAACGCTATTCTTTCGTACGTGACTTTCGCATACAACACGTTGGTGCAGGAGATGACGCAGACATCTCCATACAAATCGGTCTACGGAAGGAGCCCAGCAACTACGCCTCGATATCATGTTACCCTAACGTCACCGATGAAGAAAACCTTGATGTGAGTAAGTGACTACCTTCAGTGCGCGGAAGAAGCCCGACAGCTCCGCGCTTCCGTATCAAGAACCAACAGACGACTGACAGCCGCTGTTACAATCTTCGACGACGCTTCCTGGAATAGCAGCCCGGTGAACGTGTTCGATCGTGGACGCCGATACGCCAACATGGACTCAGTGAAAAGTTTTTGCGATGGTACTTCGGACCATACAGGGTGGTTCGACGTCTCGAGTCACTCGATTACGATGTTGTGCGCGACAGTATCATGAACTCTCAAGGACGCCGATCGTGACCTGAAATCGTCCATGTGACGCGCCTCGAGCCATTTCATGCGCGTTAACAAACTGAAACAGTGTTTTTTTTCTGTATTATTGCTGTATAGTAATTTATTTCTTGTACTTTCTTGCATTATGATTATAATTTCATCTTTCGGTAAAGCATCGGGACGATGCGTTTTTCAGAGGCGGGAAATGCCACGTTCCTTTTCTCAAGTGTTGTTATCGCCCCAATACACTACGTGATTCTCAGCGCAAACCAGGCCTGCAGTCTTCGAGAAGCTTCAGGACTGTAGTACTTCATTTCGATAAGATCACGCCCACTTCGCGAAGTGTACAGATTATTCTGGAACCTACGTTACAACTAGCGATAACGCTAGAACATTCGATGGCAAGTGTGTAAATTGCCGACGCGCTTCGCCGCTTGTCAGTTGACTGATGGCCGACGCTGCATGATCCGCTATCAGAGCAAGTGTGCTACCGTAAGCCGACTTTCCGTTTAGCAGGCACAGGTTTGCCCAAATAAACAGTTTCATTTGACCAATCCGTCTGTTGCCTTTAACCACATCATGACCCCGTGACACTATTTCAGGACACCCATCTATATTTCAGGACACCCATCTGAACTTCAGACAGATTCTGACGCTGTACGTGTTGTGTCTGAGCAGGTAGCGGCTATTAAGGCCCATTGTAACGATACCGAGAACAGAATGCGGCGTTAGAATCTGCTCTTTTTTGGTTTGGAGGATGACACTACAGAGGATTGGGCAAAGTCAGAGAAGAAAATAATTGACTTCTGTGCAAATAAGCTTGGTCTTAAAATGAATGAACAGCAATTTGAACGCGTAAAACGGTTCGGAAAATATAGAGACAATAAGCGAAGATCTGTAATAACCAAGCTAACCCTCTTGAAGAATAAAGAACGTATTCTGTCATGCGCGCACAAACTGAAGGGTACATCAACTTTTATACGAGAAGATTTCTCGCCGGAAACTCGGCATACGGGACGAAAACTAATTGAATTTGCGATAGCACAAAACGAAGTGTTTAGGCTTTTTGTGGACAAACTGCGCATCGATTCCACAAATTATATTTATGATAGTGCTGGAAGCGCAGCTGTTCCGCTGAATAGATAGCTCCGGTCAGAAGCATGCGCACAGACTCACATAGCACCAAAGCTTTACCCTATTTCACCATCATTGTCTCTACCGTTCGCCAACATACGAAGCATACCATCCAAACGTGATCTCATTTCTTCTTTTTGGAAGATAGTAGATCAGACATTATTGCATTTACTGAAACATGACTGCATCCTGCAATAAAAGTTGAAGAAGTTTTTTTTCCTTTTCGAACAGGTATAACATGTATAGATGTGACCGTTCTTTCAAAAGAGGGGGCGGTGTTATGATAGGTATTAAAAAGACTATTACGTCATCTTTAATCAACACACGGTCTGATCTTGAGATTTTCTGGGTGGCCTGCACAATTTCTTCCTCTAAGTTATTGATAGGCATTTGTTACCGTGCACCGGATTCGAACGGTTCCTTCGTAAGTGCTCTGCGCGACAGCATTAACAAAGCATCTGAACTCTTCCAGGCTGATTTAACTTATCTTCTGGGTAACTTAGATTATCCGCTAATTCATTGGACAAAATTAGCATCTTCTTGTCATACATCAAATGAATTTATCCATTTATGTTTAGATGTGAACCTATTTCATACTGTTTCTAAACCTACACATGGTACCCATGTTCTAGACCTTATTCGAACGAACACTCCTGAGACTATAAGTAACATAGAACACCTGGATGATCTAAGCGATCACCATCTGCTTCAAGTGACAATAAACTTAACACCACCCACGGCAGGAACCCATAACAAAGCAAATTCGAGACTACAATGAAGATACATTTACTGCAAAAAATACGGAACTAAGAACATTTTTTAAAAACAAAGAGTGGCCCTCATTTTACAATAGATGTGTGGAAGAGAACAGGTTGTTGTTTAAAAATGCTTCATGCGCGTTGGTAGACAAATATGCCCCACTCGTTTCTATATCAAACGATAAATTAAACCCGTGGTTTACAAAAAAGCTCAAGCGCATGAGGAGCAGAAAGAAACGGCTGTATAATATCGCCAAGAGCCTTCGAACATCATACTCATGGCAGAATTACAAATGCTATCTTAAAACATATTGCTCAGCTGTAGGCGAAGCAAAGGACAAATATTTCTCTGATGACCTTCCTGAACTACTTAAAAACATTCCAGCTAAGTTTTGGAAAATAATAACCCCAACCACGAATCTAATGATATTTGCTAACACAGCAGCAATGTTTCTCTTTCAAATAGCGAGTGTCCATCGGCTCCATATTCAATCTTCAGTTCCTTATTCACAAATAAGGACACTTCAAGCATACCTTACGTTTCTGATTTAAGCTACCAACACATGAAACCTATAGATATCACATTAGAGGGACTATCATCACTCATAAATAACCTTAAGATGTCTTCTTCTTGTGGCATATATGGCTTAAACTCAAAAATGTTGCAAAATACAGTAACAGTGTCAAGCGAAATTCTTCTTCACATATTTAAGCAGGCACTCGCGACTGGCCTCCTTCCTACGGACAAGAAAATGGCAAAAGCATACCGGTATTTAAAAGTGGCAATAAATCATCATGCGAAAATACGGACCAATCTCCTTGACATGCATTTCTTGCAAGTTACTGGAGGCCATTATCACCTCACAGATCTACAGACATCTTGAAACTCACAAGTTTTTTTTCATAATCAGCATGGTTTTAGAAAAGGCCTATCGTGCGAGACACACTTGCTTGAATTTGTTACAGACGTACACACTAACTTGAACAACAACCAACAAACTGACTGCTTTTTTCTGGACTTTTCGAAGGCGTTCGTTCGCGTCGCACACTGTCGCCTTTCAAACTTTCAGCTTTTAAATTGAACTTTTTCACTTTATCATGGCTCCAGAACTTTCTTTCTGAACGTTACTATTTCACCATTGCAAATATTTTCTCGTCCTCCTTAATTAAAATATCTTCTGGTGTACCACAGGGAAGCGTCCTCGGTTCTTTGCTCTTTCTCATCTTTATTAACGACCTTCCACATAACGTGTCCTCCACTATAAGAATAGTTGCTGACGACTGCATTGTCTATCGCACAATAGTTAATACAGATGACTATATGGCACTTCAGCATGATCTCGAACAAATTAGTAACTGGTGCAATAAATGGGTAATGTAATTGAATACGTCAAAATGTAAACAATGTCATTTACTCGGAAACCTATAACTTCCCGATATTCATACAATATCAATAAAGACATTGTTGCAATAGCTACACAATACAAGTATCTAGGCGTTATATTCACCACAAATCTTTCTCGGTCAGAGCACATCACCTCCGTTTCAGCCAAACCCTCCCATTCTTTGGGTTACTTGCGACGAAACTTAAGAAATGCTCCTTCTAATCTTCACAAATTAGCATACCTTACCCTCATTCGCCATCAACTCGAGTACGCTTCCTCTATTTGGTCCCCTCACAAAAAATACCTTACTGACATGTTGGAACGAAATTAGAACAGGGCAAGCCGCTTCGTTTTTAACGATTACAGCTATCGATGTAGCGTCACACAAATGGAACTTAATCTTTCATTGCAATCATTGAGTACTCGACGTGACATTGCCTTGCTGACACTGTTTCACAAATTCGTTCATTCATCCCGTACAACACTAGCATACTTGAAATGACCCTACTTCACGCCACACAGGCTTCATAATTACCTTAGCTATACTCACACTTATGAATCAACACGTGCATTCAATTGCTCTGCCCTTCCAAGTGCAGTCCGATGTTGGAATTCCCTGCCGGATAGCATCGCATGTCGGACAAACAATAATGCTTTTCGTGACACATTGACCAGTTATCTGGCCAACGAGGTGTAAAAATGTTTGCCATTACCTCAGTGTGCTCTCTTCGTTGTAACATTTTTGCAGTCTCTTATTGTTTTGCACCGTAGTGTCGCTTATATATTTCCTTTTTATCTGTTTTATCTTTGCTAGTGTTGTTGATTTCGTTTTATTTCGTACATCTATTATTATTATTATGTGATCTGCTACATGACCGCTGTACATGAACTTTGTGTTTTTGTAACTTCTGCGGAAGTTTACTTTTTTGTACTGCCCCCCTCACACAATGCCTACACGAAGACCTGTAAGGTATTTTTAAATGAATAAATAAATGAATAAATCAATTTTACATAATGCTACTATTAGTATAAACACGGCACCTATAACAATGTACAAACAACCAGAAATTGAATGCCGTTGGTTTTGCTCAGCTTGCTATGGCGAGTAAAAGTGTCTTCTGTCGCTGATAGCTGGAATAAACCGGCTAAGTGAAATGCCATTATTATATGGACACTTCCATACGTCATTTGAAGAGAAATTTTACTCCTACGTTACCTTTCTGCGTGCACTGCAAATTCTTCCGTGCCATCTTTCTATCGTGCAAACACGCACTACAGCTTGAACACAGCAGAACTGCTTAGCCGTTCGTTTTTTCTTAATGTGAAGCTTTTTTTAGCGAACTTTGGTGAGTTTTACCGTATCTATCTATCTATCTATCTATCTATCTATCTATCTATCTATCTATCTATCTATCTATCTATCTATCTATCTATCTATCTATCTATCTATCTATCTATCTATCTATCTATCTATCTATGCCCCGCCACGGCGGTGTAGTGGCTAAGGTACTCGGCTGCTGACCCGCAGGTCGCGGGGTCGAATCGCGGCTGCGGCGGCTGCATTTCCGATGGAGGCGGAAGTGTTGTAGGCCCGTGTGCTCAGATTTGGGTGTACGTTAAAGAACCCTAGGTGGTCGAAATTTCCGGAGCCCTCCACTACGGCGTCTCTCCAAATCAAATGGTGATTTTGGGACGTTAAACCCCACTTATCAATCAATCAATGGTCGTTATAATACGGGATCCATATCTAATTTGGTAAGGCAATTCGGTATGACTGTATAACAAGCGTACCAGACAGGTCATAGCATGAAAATCATGATAGGTTCGTCATGAATGTAATGAATTGTCATATTCTTGCTGCTCCTGCTTTAGTGTCGTTCACTTGACATATTGCAAAACTGGTGTGGTATGACATGACTGAATGGCAAAAACAAGTTACAGGTCCTCACGTGTAAATTATGACATGCGTGTCTTGTAAGAATTCACGATGCGCTCACGGTCGTTTCGCTAGCTTCACATACACCGAAAGTAGATACGTGTAGTGAATGGTTAAATAAGGTTTTGACTGATGCAAACATGATAATCATGACATGCGTGTCATGTAAGAGCTTCGCTACACACCTCCTCATGATGTGCTCGCGGTTGTTTCACTATATTCACATACACCCAATTTGCTACTACGTTACGTCAATGGATGATGAAGGTATATAACTGGTGCAAACGTAATAATCATAACATGCGTGTCATTTAAGAAAAAGACTGCAGGCAACGCTCATATTGCGCTCACGGTTGTTATTCTGGCTTCACATACACAAATTTTGGTACAGCATGACGGGAAAAATTACTAAGGTATATGACTGGTGCAAACTTGCTAATCATGACATGCATTTCAATAAAGAACATTACTACACACCACGCTCAGGATGCACTCGCGGCCGTCTCGCTAGCTTCAGATGTACCAAATGTGGTATTACGTGTCGTAAATGAACAACGAACAAAAATACCAGGCAAAAACATGATAATCAAGACATTGAAGGTATGTATGGCGTAATTTACGGCCACGTCGTAACATTTCGCTGATAATAAAGTGGCATATCAACCTTCTTCACTCATGCTTCGCATATCATCGATTCCAATTGCACGTGGGATCGGCCTTTCTTTACCGGTGGCTGCATTTCACTGCTCACAGCTGCAGCCGATTAGGCACTCGTGCCTGAGTGAAATACTAACATCACACAGAAACTTTCACGAATGATTGGCAGACAACTTTGTACTCGGGCTCGAAATGTCTGTGTGCGCTGCAAATACGTCGGTGCCATGCGAGAGATTAGCTGCACTTCCACGAAGCGCCAAGTTGACAGTGATAGCTTACCCGAAGTTGCTGGTACGTCAGTGGTAAACGCTACAACTTTCGACATTCGTTAAAGGTGTACGGGCGTTGTGCTGTAAAGTGCATTGGACGCTTTCCAAGTCGCCATACCGTGTAGTGGGGAAAACGTGCAATGTCGTAAATACCGTTCATAAGTTGAGCATCTGCTATAACTGCAGCATGAGGCGTGCCGTAAATATTCGCAATTATGCGTAGTGGAGCGAACTCTTGCATTCCGCCCAACATACACACAAAAAAATATAGCTTATTCGCAGGTGGAATGCACCTTGCGCGCCGAGTTGTCGTCATGCGAAATGTTTACATACTTCGAACAGTATCGTGACAGGTACTGTTGCTAGGGGCAATGGTCATGTAATAGATTCTAGTTAATAAGTTTACGCTAGATTTCACCATAAAAGAAGGAATCCTCTCATGCAAAATTCCGTCAGCAAATGGTTATTCTTGGCGTCAAAGCCTTGACAATGAGAAGATCGGCAATCCACCGCGCTCTGTGGCTTCTGTCCTTGGCCTCTGAAAGAAATGCATGGAAGTGAATAGCACCAGCTTTCAATCACGCTCACACGCATACTGAGGATGGCAGGATACCTGCTCGGCCGTTTCTTTGTGTTTTTAGGGGTGAAGCTTGTTGAGGCGTCACCCGATCGTTCCGCATAGTAGCCACCTCTACTTAGTTCTTGAATCGGCCATAGAGGGCACTACTTGTACTATATACAAGTAGTGCCCTCTACATCAGGTACAGGTAGCGATATGCACGATATCGGAGGTACCGGTGCGTGATCGCAACCTGCAAAGAGTGGTTGTCAACGCAAACCAAGAGAAATGGCGGATGAGTCGAGAGAATGGCTTTGAGGTGGTGGAAATAAACAGAGAGGTGCATAGGTGGGGTGGTTTTCAACGAGACAGAATTCACTTCGATGGGCGGCTAGGTCATGAGGTGGATTGGTGACTTGCAGGATGCGCAGTAGCTTTTTTTCAGGGCAAGAGGGCCCTTCGGGGTGCAGGATGGCTAGTAACGAGGAAAACAACCAGGGAGACTCTTTGACAGGTGGTATGGACAGATACAATTCCAAAGTGGCACCAGTATCTAAGATAGGTAGAGTCCAAGGCCGAAATAGACGTAGCCACGAGCGCCAAGCCAATTCAGACATAGGGCATATAAACATGCAGGGTGGTAGGAGCAGGCTGAAGTGCGAAGAGATAGCAGAACAGCCAAGGGAGGTGAGGCCGATGGTATACGGTTATGTAGAAACACATCTCAGGGACATGGAACAACCTCCTAACAATGTGGACTACGCTTGGGAATATTGTAATTGAACAGAAGGCAGCAAAAAGGGGGTGGTGTGGGTACAGACTGGCAAATGGTCAAGCAGGAGTGCAAGGAACATTTATGGCTAAAAGAAAAAGTGGCAGGGCAAATGACAATCCTTGGTTTCGTGTACTTGTGGACGGGAGCAAAGGCCAGAAAAGAAAACCAAGCAATGGTAGAGTGTATATAAAATTACATTCAGGAGTTAGCAGGAGAGTGCAAGATAATTATACTAGGAGATATGAATGCGTACATAGAAGATATAGATGGGTATACTGACCCGACAGGCAAAATGATCATGGATATGTGTTAAAGGCTTGATTTGATCATTTGCAACAGTCACGAGAAGTGTGAAGGGCAAATAACATGGGAGGTATGAAGGCTGTAGTCGACGATAGATTACGCACTGATGTCACGTGTATGATAAGCTCAGGGGGATGCACATAGATGAAGGTGGCTCCAGAAGTCTGCGTAGTGATCACAAACGTATCAAGCTAAGTTTTGGAAGAGCAGTGAAAGTGGGAAGCAGGCAAGATGAGAAACTACCAGAAACTTTTTATTGAGAAAGGCAAATTGAAATAGGCACTAAAAAAATTGAGAAAGTAATCACTGAGCATCATAAAACAGTGTGGACATACACAAATTTAATTAGACTGTTTGAGCCAGAGCTTGCTAAGGCACGTGACAAGTCATCCCGAAAAAGAAGGCACAAATCCAAAAGTCGGAGGGATGAGGAAGTTAAGAGAGCCATAGCAAAACGTCAGGAAGCCTCTAGGGAGCACAGAATGCTAAGCAGCGGGTTGAACCAACAGATGATGTTGGTTCACCCCGCTGGGAAAATGGGAAATCGTTCTAAGCTGTAGAAGGGATGCATCACTTCTGATCAATGAAAAGATTAGGAGAAAGGGAGCTGAGTGGCTGGGGGAAGTACATAAAAAAGATAGAAAGGCAGCTGTGAATTTTCGAACCATCTAAACAACCTCAGAAATGTGACAAGCCTAGAGCGGAGGTTTACAACTACAGCTCAAGGTGCTACGCTAGAAGGGGACGCAGCTATTGAATATATAAGAACAAGGGTGACAGAAACATTTCGACAAAGAAGTGATTGATGCTCCACAATAGACAAGGATGAATCAAGTGGCACAATGGCTCCATTTTTGCAACGAGAGTGGAAAGGGGCTGAGGAAAGTGTT
Source organism: Rhipicephalus microplus (assembly GCF_013339725.1). NCBI lineage: Eukaryota > Metazoa > Arthropoda > Arachnida > Ixodida > Ixodidae > Rhipicephalus > Rhipicephalus microplus. Next base: position 50,688 of record NW_023612477.1, read on the forward strand.
CCTAGTAGTACATCAACAGGCCCAGTTGGCATTCCAATTATGCTGATAAAGACATTAAGTCCGAAGTCTAAGCAGGCTTTGAGAGAGGCAGTGAGCAAAATATTAACCGATGGTTAAGTTCCCGATGAATGGAAACTTAGCGGGTGAGCATGATCTATAAAAGAAGGGTGGACAATGCTGACATAAATTACTACCGTCCTATAACAGTGACATCAGTGAACTACAGGCTGGCAGATTATAATGCAGATTATAAAGGAAAGACTGCAGGCACGGATAGAGCATGAAGAGGTGCTGAGGGAGCTGCAGAATGGGTTTCGGAAACACAGGAGGTTGGAAAACAATCTGTTCTCACTGACGCAGTCCATCGAAATAGCAGAAAAGGAACACAGGCCCCTGCGGCTACCAATTTTGGATATCAAGGGAGCGTACGATAGCGTGGTTCAAGAGGAATAGTGGGAAATGCTGGACACACTAGACATGGAAGATGTAGTCAATAATCAACTAACGATATCCATAAAGGTAACAAGTAGTTATAAAGTGAGAAAAACAAGTATCCAAGCCTGTAGAGGTAAAACGTGGACTTAGGCAGGGGTGTCCCCTGTCACCCTTACTATTAATGATGTACCTACTAGGATTAGAAGCCAAATTATAGAGAAGTAGACTCGGCTTCAACATCTCTTTCGTCAAACAACGAAAATCCATTGAACAGGCGCTACCAGCATTGATGTACACAGACATTATAGTGCTAAAGGCCCTACAACAACGAAGATTTGCAGAGATTGGTGGACATCTGCGGTAATGAGGGAGATAGGTTAGATTTCAGATTTATTAAGAAAAATTCAGCAGTCACGATTTTTAATGACAATGAAGGTAGTGAGTTTAGAATACAGGAGGTCACGCTAAAGAAAACAGATAAATAGAAATATCGGGGCGTATGGATAAGCAATAGGGCCGAGTACCCAAAGGAACACGAAATATACGTGACGACTAAAGGTAACAGGAATTCAGCGGTAATGAAAAACAGGGCACTGGGAAATTACAATAGGTATGATCTTGTGAGAGGGATATGAATAGGGGTCATGGTTCCTAGTCTGACGCTCGGCAATGCGGTCTTGTGCATGAGATCAGAAGTTCAAGCAAGATTAGAAATTAAGCAACGTGGAATAGGTAGGTTTGCGCTAGGAGCTCACGGGAATACACCAAATCAGGGAGTACAAGGTGATATGGGATGGACATCATTTGAGAGCAGGGAAGCTAGCAGCAAGATAAAAATTGAGAAGCGATTAAGAGATATTGGGGAGTAGCGTTGGGCTTGGAAGGTATTCAGCTACTTGCACATGAAGAATGTCGATACGAAATGGAGGAAGCGAACCAAAAAATTGACTGGTAAATACTTAGAAAACAGCAGGGGGCCAAACCAAAAAAAATTATCGGTTAAGAAGAAGGTTAAGGAAGCTGAGACTGATATGTGGAGAATTGGCATGATTAGGAAGTCTGCACTAGAGATCTATCTATCTTTTAAGCAGGAAACTGCCAAAGAAAGGATCTTTGATAATACTCGGGGTAGTTCTCTATTGTTTGAGGCCAGGACGGGAGTATCGCAAACCAAGACATATCAGGCCAAATACGAAGGGGTAGACACGGCGTGCAGTGCGTGTGGAGAGGAAGAAGAAACTGCCGAACACTTGATAATGTTCTGTAAAGGGCTTCACCCTATAGTTCAGGATGATGGCGCAGAGTTTTTCAAAGCACTGGGGCTTAGGGACAGGGAGGGCAAAATAGACTTTTGCGGGTAGAATTAACTAGAAGGAGGTTATCTGATTGGCGGACTAAAGTCAAGGCACGAGTAAAATTTAAACCCTTCACTGCAAAGTACGAATACTCAACCTCACTATTTAAAGGAAAAAAATAAATCTAGTTTTTTGCTCATTAAGAATACGGCTTGGTGGCGCTAGCCACCGCCTGATCTGAAGGGTATAGCCATATCCAGCCATCCCAATCATCCACCAATTGCATATGCGCTGAAAAATACAAATGATCCAACACCAAAGGGCGTTACTTGTAGAAAAGATAACAATAAATTATGAATTTTATGAAAATAGGATTTTAGGATTTACGTCACACGTACGGAAGAAGAGAAAGAGGAAGATTATCGTGCGACTGAGATCGCGTGTTTTTCGGTGGCGCGGAACGCCAGATGACGCTCTATAGCAAAATAAAAGTGCCGTTTTGGCACGCGCACGTTTGGACGGTGGTGGATAGAGAAGGCTGTTGAGTGGCATGCACGCAGGACGGTGACGGCTCGTGCTCGAAGAGGAACCCCGAAGTGCGGACGCATGAGGCATAAGTGTGCCAAGAAGCCACGCTGTGGCGCCAACGACATCCCGTTGTATGAGAGCGGGAGGCCAAACCAGCGCGGCAGTGACACCAGGCAGCACGAGAAGCTGTACCTGGCGCCCAATCTCCCAATTGAAGACGTCAAAAGGTTTGTCGACTGAGACATGTGCTTATACGACATGTAGAAACCATTCCTGCTCGTCGGCGACTTCCACGTCGACGTATCGGACCGAACAAACATTGGTTGATGCAATACATCACGAGCAGGTACGGACTCAGGTGCGTCTTCTTTGATTACCGCGATCACACGATGACCATCAGGGGAACGTGCATCGACGTTGTGTTTGCAAACTTTAACGTACAACTAGTGCAAGAATCAATTTTGATGCATTTCACCGTCTATAAGACGGTCAAAATGAGGGCAAAACGAAATCCGTAATAAACGACATTGGTTATTTGACAGTGTTTAATGACATTTCACTCTAGAGTTTCCTTTGAGGTGTGGACCGAGGTATCTTTACTAGCAAGAGCTTCGCCCCACTTTTTATCATTCACCACGTGGCTATGCCGTCATTTTTTTGTTAGGCAGGCTCCATGTCACCGCCCACAGCTGGAGCCGATACAGAAATGATGGCGTTTCAACTGTTTTGACCTCCGCGCGAAGTTTTCTCCTGCTGCAGCTTCGTGCCGCCTAACTTGTTGGAGTAGCGAATACACACACTGTTCGACCCGTCTGTGATGACGTAATAGAAAAGGTTCACGAAAGATGCAGGGTTGTTCTGATGAACCTGCGGAGCTTTGCCCATTCATCATCATTCACTCCGTTCATATGCTGTGATTTTTTTTCTTGAGTAACCGCGTATTGGGCCTGGGCTTTCGAAAAACTGTTTCGCCTTATTCATTGAAAAATTCTTTTTCTAATGTTTTAAAGGACGGAGCGTAATCATAAGATTCTAATGTGCGCTCTTTTTTTTTTCTTAACCAGTGCAGGGGATTACAGGCAGGACAGCCGTGCGGTACCAATTGCACTTGCTGCTATCACTCCCAGTTTCCCATCATCCTATTGTGTGTTGCAGACAGCTCTAGGCTGCCACATGGCGTTGTGCGGCCGGCCAATGGATAAGGATAGAGAACCGGCAATGCTCACTGCTCCGACATGTATGTTTCCTTCTATGCTGTTGTGGAATAACTTAGAGCTTATCAGTGTGTTAGCCAGCTAATTGTGCGTGTGCTCAAAACCGCACAGTGCGCTAGCTCGAGTAAAGCAACGTTTTACTGACTACGATAAATGCTATCATTGCTATTCTTATACGTTTTTGTGCATGCCAATAACTCGTCACGTGAGCAGCCACCTCGACAAACGCGAGTGCCTGAAAAATAAACTTCAGAGTTGAGGTATAAAAACCTCAAATTTGAGGTACAAACAGTGTTTTACTGGCATTGTTGCTTTTCATGGAGAGCAAACCGGCCGGTAGAAGACACGTCTAAATTGTACAACTGCCTTCTTTGTTAGCGAAAATATCGCTTTCTAATAACGTTTAACTTTTTCTTACCACGCCAATTAAAATTTCCCACCAGTGATTAGTGCTTCAAATAGGCATATTTTTAACGCCCAAAAAGAATCTCAGCATGGGCTAAAATGCTGCATTTATTAAACCAGGACAGCATGTTATACACATAACATCTTCTGACATACATATCCTGTCAAATCGTGGCATGCATATCATGTACAACGTAATTTTCATGTCAAGCTCAAATTGAATATAGCTTGTTATACTCAAAAGTTGGTTCGGCGTGATGTGAGAGCATGACAAACATAAGTTACAGGTCCTTACGCGCAAGTCATAACATGCATGTTATTTACAGCATTGTTCGTTCCTTGCTTGCTGTTTGGAATTTACAGATTCCCGCAAAGCGTAAGATCTGCCGGCTTTCTTTTATATCACAGGGAAAAGGGGGATCAAATTTATTGGTCAAAAGCAACGCAAAAATGAACGCTCCCCTTCATTTCGCACTCTTTCTTCGCGTGTCAGCCAAGCTCCTACGAGGCAAGAAGTTGAGACCTGTCTTATTATGGAGTCTAGCTCACAATGACCCAGATTAATGTACGAAAGGATCATGCGATTTTTTTCGTGCCACTTGCCGACGCAAGATTGCACCATGTGTGTTCACGTACACTGATGTTAAATAAAACAAGAGTTCTGTGATGGTACATACAGACATAGTTCCCAAGCCACTGTATCACCGTATCAAATACGAAAATCGCTAATTTGAGCACTGCTTCTCCTGTGGCGGTTAGTACGCTGATGTCGAGACTACGGCTGCGAGCTTATTACTCATGACACTACTTTGTCGAACAAAAAAATCTGACCTAGTGCTTCAAGAGGAGCTTCTGGTAACGTTTGTAAGGTAGTGACCCCGACTTAAGTATGTTTGTTAAAGCCAACGAGTTGATTGTGCAAGTTAAACGCTGATTGACGAGGCTGTTCTTTAAATACACGTTATTTAGTTATTGGGGCATATACGCCCCGCGTATCTCGAAAGTTTGGGAAAATACAACCAAAGTAAAGTAAAGTCCTGACTGAAAATCCCGGAAGTTTCGTTCGCGTTCCTTATACCGTGACACGTTATGGGTTTTAGAAGGCAAATTATTTTGAAAGTGATGGATCAAAAATTACTAGGCTATTGGTGTACGTGATGTTAGTACAATGTGTTGTTCTTCAAATGATCTTCATTCTATTGCTTTAGGGAATATTGAGTATCATGGGCCTGAGCGCACACCGAGAAGCAATGACGGTGAGATCACACTCAGTTTTAGAAGAAGCATGAAGCAGTGCTGTAATATCTTTGACTTATCAACAAAAAAGCTTGAATGTTTACGTAATGCGAATAAGATCCGAGGACATCGCTGACCAGATGTGACTACAGTCGAGTAAATTAAGACCCTTTCAAGCTATTTGTCGCGTTATATTGGAGAAAAAAGAATAACTCCATTGAAATACTAATGTAGAACAGTGTGTTGATTGAGTCGGCAATTCATTAAGGAAATGGCCTGAAGAAGGTAGAAATAGAAAAAATACCAACATCAGCGCTTTTGTAATGTTACAGAAAGCATAAATCGGGTGCCTTGATGCACACATCGACTTTCTTTTTGCTATTCAACCTTGTATGAGGAGATTTTATTTTTTCTAGATTCCGCGTTGCGTTCTTTCAATAAATTTTCATTTGTTGGTGCGCACGTTTCTTCTTTGTGTTTAATTCTACAATTCTCGCACAATTTCGCTCATAATAAAATAAGCTGTTTTCACTACTTTGCACCTTTTTTTAGCAAATGGGATGAACCCAACACAGTTCTTTAAATAGAGGACAGTACATTCCACACTATGGTCACTGTGAAATGCCAAAAGTAGGTTGTCTAAATATAAAGTGGGTGTGTTTTACGTATATGAAGGTTCCTAAAATCATGCTTTTTTTCATGAAACAACTACTCTGTTCAAGAAATGCGATTAGATTAGCAATGAAATGTTCACTAAGATAACATGATATACTGGGCAAAATGAGAGGTCTGCAATTTGAATATTGACACACCTCGATGGGCGGATGAAGAGGAAGAGGTAGAAGCGGTCTGGCTCACGAGCAGCTCGGTCGCCGGTTTCTGGCTCTGAGCTGTACCGATCTCAACCATTTTCTTGTAAATAAACGCGTTCCTTCGTCACAGTTGTGGTGGAAGGTGCTGGGTAAGCCAGCTACTGTCAAGCGAGACCGGAGAGCAGCCGTCTACTAACGACGGAACCGCAAGAGCACGAGCTTCGCCGCAGCCGTCGACTAGCGGGCTTGCCACCACTACCTCAAGATATGAACTTGGACGGAGACATCCAGCAGCCGGTCGCGAGGGCGCCGTCTTTCCACTACCGAGAGCCACGCACATTTACAGGAAAACCTGGCGATGACGTTGAAGAATGGCTCAGCCACTATCAACGGGTGAGCCGAGCCAATGGCTGGAATGCGGCCAGCCAGTTGTCCCACGTGGGTCTATTTCTCGATGGCAGTGCTTTAGTGTGGTTCGAGAATCACGAAGACACCTTGACAACATGGGACCAGTTTATGGAGGAGATCAAGAAGTGCTTTGGCGACCCTGCGACGAAGAAGAAACGTGCAGAGCAAATGTTGTCGCAGAGAGCTCAAGCTTGTGGTGAGACATGCAGAACCTACATTGAGGAGGTACTGAAACTGTGCAAATGTGTGGACACCAACATGACGGAAGAGGACAAGGTGGGCCACATTCTCAAAGGAATTGCGGAAGACGTCTACCACTTCCTTATCGGCAAGGAGAGTCTTGAGTCTGTGGCCGATGTGATTGGGCACTGCCGAACGTTTGAGGCCCTGAAGACTCGCCGCATCACTACGAAGTTCGGACGCCTTGCCAATGTTACGACCGTCGCCACTGTCGATGTGTGCCAAGACTCCGTGCCTACCGACCTTTCGTCAACGATTCGCCTCATTGTACGTGAGGAACTCCGTCGTCACCTTTACGCGCCCTTGAACGCCCGAGAACCACCGTGCGATACACCGTCCACAAGTATCAATGCTACGAGTTTCGAGGAGCGCAGCTATTCCAACCGCGGCCCTCAGCTAAGGGCTCCACCACCGGCGTCTTCTTATGTAGAGCCGCCTCATGCTCCCCACAGTCGTTACGGCTACAACAGCCATCCACCTCCTTTTGCGTCTCAGTGGGAACAGAGCGCCGCGTACCCTCAACATCCAGCGACGTTCCCTATGCCCCGTGAACGGCCCGTCTGCTACCAGTGCGGTGTTCGTGGACATATCGCCCGATTTTGCCCAATGCGACGTAATCCACGTTCGACATTCCCTCAGAGATCCGCGACGTTTGCACAACGAAGCCAACGGCCTGACTACACCTACTGGCCCCCCAACCCAACTGACGAGCGGCACGCCTACCAGCCGATCAACCGGAGTGATTCGCCCGGATCTGTGCGCAGCTTAACGCCGCCCACCACCCGTCCACCTCGGTCACCGTCTCCACGGCGCCGGTCACGAATGTCGTCTCCGCCACCGGGAAACTAGCCAGCGCGGCCGACGGAGGTGAGGTCGCTGGACGTACCGATTTTCATCAAAGAATGCCTCCACCAGTTTCTATGCTTCAGAATAAGGTTCAGGTACTTGTTGACGACGTTCCCACGATGGCATTGATAGACACTGGCGCAAGTGTTTCCGTGATGAGTTTAGTTTTTAAGCAACGACTGGGCCGTAAGGTTATGTTTCACTGGCACAAACCTGCCACATTTCGGGCAGTGAGCGGCGCATTCTTGCGTCCTGTCGGCGTCTGCACTGCGTCTGTTAGTGTTGCCGGTAAAACGTTCAAGGCGGAATTCACAGTACTGGCTCAATCAACGCATGACGTTATACTTGGCATAGACTTTTTGCGAGAGTGTCGTGCGACCGTGGATTGTGGAGCAGGTGAGGTTCTGTTGTCTACTCTCGCCCAGCAGCCTGATTGTGAGAAAGGTAACCTCACTGTAGCTAAAGATGTACTTCTGCCAGCGTGGTCCACGGCCAGCGTACAAGTGACCACTTCGGAAACCAACTCGAGTTTGAATTCACGTGACATAGTGATTGAGCCATTGCCTGTAGCTTGTCTCAAGAAAAACATCTTTGTACCACGGTGCATTGTATCTCTCGCAGACGAGACGGCTCAATTATGGGTGATAAACAGCTCACCCGAGTCGGTTGTACTACCGGCTGGTATGCGCCTTGCCCTGTTCGAAAAGCAGAGCAGCACCTGCATTGGAGCTTTAAGCGATCTTGAAAGGGCGGGTCCGGAAACTTCTGGTATAGAAGCTGAATTTTCAAAAATGGTTAGCAAGTCCATTTCCTCACAGAAGCGCAAAGACCTGGTTGCACTGCTGGCGAGACATGCTAAAGTATTTGATTTTGCACGGACGGTGCCTAGGGCTCAGATACCGACCACGCGCGCTCGTCACAAGATCGATACTGGCTCTGCTCATTTGGGTTACTGCTTAAAACAGTAACCCAAATAAAGGTCCTGAATTACCATCCCACTGTCCAAGCACTCCACATAAACTTACATTACGATGGACACAAAACAAAGTTAAAAATTGAAGCGCACCTACTGCTCCTATCAGTGCAAGACAGTTGCTATGCGTATTCATCGTTAGCAGTAGGAGGTCTTTAATGAACATTTTCCCCAATGCGAGCCTACCATATTTAAATAAGACTTTTTCAAAGATAATATAAGTTGTCTTTGTCTTTCAATCACTTGTTGTCCTAAGAACTTGCTAAGAAAGGTAAAAACCAAGAGAAATTTTGTGTCACCGCAGCCTGCATGTGGAGACGTATTATCAAGAAATCTTTATTGGCATTTATACGGTAGGCACTTGTATTCTTGTTTCTGCAACGTGAATGACTGAGGACGATGAGGTTCCCTTTTGTATTCGTCATCTTTTAAAGCAGTTCAGCTTTTGATTTGTCCTGCTTTGGTTGTGTGTACACACACTTTTGCTGCGAACGCTATACTCCGTCTTCTACCTCCGGTGTTAACGAGGCGTGATCTTGGAGTGTCTCGCCTTTTTCAGTTTCTGGCACTTACCTGCAATATGTAATGAAAGCACCTTCACCACACAGGCACGCAAACAACCGCGCTTCGTGATTAGCTCTAGGAACGCGCCATTTGGCGGTGCCTTCGCTGACAAAAATGAAAAAAAAAACAGCGCAGCTGGCGGAGTGTGCTCAATTACATGCCTCAGTTTTCTGCCTCTAACCCAACTGTGCCGTTTGAACTGCAGGCGAACAGCTTGAAGTTTGATCGGCAAACTCACGTGTAGCAGGGGAGCATCTGAGAGTACAGAAAGAGATCTTGGCAAGTAAAAGATCACAAGAATTTTCTGCGAAAGCTTGCGCAATACCAAAGACAAGCACACATTGTAGCTGGATAGACAGGTAGGCGTGTAGGTAGTTCATATTCATTCAGTGAACCGGGAGTCCGGGAATCCACAAGGTACAGAGAAGACACACAAGACACATTCTGAAATTCACACTTTTGTTATCACTATCTCATTTTATGACGCGGTACAAATGGGTGTACATTTCGGAAGTAAAATTGCACTTTCTGTCACTTTAGATCATGACAATGCCGTCATTTTGGTGCAATAAAAAGGTTACTGACCCTTCTAATTAAGCTATTCACAAAAACAAAAACTTATAAAATTAGGATATTTGAGTTTAATCAAGCAAACGAAGAAGCAGGATTTTATACAGGCTAGTCCACAATATACCAAGTTATACTATTATTCAATTATTCAGGCTATAGAGAACCCCGCCGCGGTGGTCTAGTGGCTAAGGTACTCGGCTGCTGACCCGCAGGGCGCGGGCTCGAATTTCGGCTGCGGCGGCTGCATTTCCGATGAAGGCGGAAATGTTGTAGGCCCGTGTGCTCAGATTTGGGTGCACGTTAAAGAACCCCAGGTGGTCTAAATTTCCGGAGCCCTCCACTACGGCGTCTCTCATAATCATATAGTGGTTTTGGGACGTTGAACCCCACATATCAATCAATCATCAGGCTATAGAGAGACACGCAGAATATAACCAACCCTACACATAGCTTTTAGAAATAACGAGATGGCATTTGATTTGGTCGGTATCTCAGCAGTCCTGCAGGCACCGTGGAATCAGGGCATCGACGAAGCTTGCAGGAAACACGCAGGAAAAAATATATGGTGAATCCACAGCCACCATGGTACTCCATAAAAATTTGCAGAATCCAAATCAAGTAAGTTGTAACGCCGGGAGATACCATCTTTCCAATGCGTGTTTAGAGAGAGTTTTCAGCAGCCTGTACTGGGATGAGTCCCATATAAAAGTTTTGTGAGTGTATTGTAACGTGACGTTCACTGATGGCATTACATTGATGAGTAATTGAACTGGGCACGAAAAGCGGAATACTTGGGCTGAAAATCAATCTGAATAAAACTAAGGTAAGGGGTAACATTCTCGGCAGGTAACAGTACTTTCCGATAAGTGGCAAGCACCTGGAAGTTGTAAAAGAGTACGCCGACTTAAGACAGGTTGCAACCGAACAGCCGAACATTCTAAAAAAATGGAGTATTCGAAAAGTATAGTTCTACAGCACATTTGTCATCTTACATGCTAGCGTTTTCTTTTTTGAAAAGTGGACGCTGGTCGATT